>CAUYPK010067462.1:0-19478 GCA_963574355.1 Loris lydekkerianus | reverse complement strand
GCTGGAACATATTCTTAGCAAAGTATCTCAGGAATGGAAGAAGAAGTATCCAATGTACTCAGCCCTACTATGAAGCTAAATTATAGCTTTCACATGAAGGCTATAACCCAACTATACCACAAGACTATGGGGAAAGGGCCAAGAAAGGGGAAGGGAGGGGGGAGGTTTTGGTGGAGGGAGGATAATAGGTGAGGCCACATCTATGGTGCATCTTAGAATGGGTACAGGCAATTGCACTAATGTACACAGCTATGATTTAACAATAAAAAAAAAAAGAAATAGGCCCCTTTTAATCTAAAGTGTAGACAATTTATTTTGTAATCAACAAAGATAAAGACAATACTCAGGACAAAAACAAATAAAAATTATAATCAAATCCAAAGCACTTATTGAATTATTCATGCATGCTAATACAGGTACAAAAACTCACATTTAATATCAATTTATAAACTTACGTGCCTACACTAGAAATAACTTATACTGTGCACTGATTTTTTTATGTTGTAAATGTTCCAATTATATTTAAATTGTTCAATCTAACTCTATTATTTCCCTTTGATTATGCTAACTAAATATTGTCATGAATTCAAATGTGCTGTTCTCATTGCACTGTATTTTAAGATACAACATCTTTTCTTCAACCAGCCCCAGGAATATTTTTACAGTAAAAATCTCTACCCTGAAAATTATAACAATAAAACCAGTTATTAACCAAGAAGACTGAAAGTTCTAGTTCCAAATCACCTTGAAAGTAACCTGATATTAATTGGTCACAGTCATTTTTATCCCTTGAATATCAGCTTCTGCCCATATAATCATTCAAAGAATCTGATTCTTGTGATCACAAAAAGAAAAATATATATATCAGGTTACATTAACTACATTTAAGATACTAATACTTCTTCCTTTTCTACTTAGTCTTCTAAATTTTTACTGCTTATTTTAAGGAGCATCATGGAGGTATTATCACAGCACCTGATTTCAAAGTCCTAAATTACTATTCTGGTGCTTAGGGGAAAACTGATGTATGGAAAGGTGATTTTATTTGACAACTGAAATGGTTTCTTAGTCTTCCTCTAAAGTGTTTTTTAAATCATTTCTTCTTCATTTTTGTTAAGTTATAATTCTTTCCATATTTAGGAAGACAATTTTTTTTAAGGCTTAAGGTATGTTATTTACTAAAATCAAAAATTATACATTTATTCAAGATTGCATATACATTGGAATCTACAGAAATTAAGTACGGCATAAAGTGAAGATGAAAGATTTCTAAAATAGGAAATGAAAAATAAAAATGACCAGAGATCTGTGGAAGACAAATTTTGATGATGGAGGTAGTTTAGAGCTATATTACCAGCTTATAACTTGAAAACTAAGAATTTTTAATTGTTTCATTTATATTAATTGTCCAATATGCAATATTATTTTTCTCACTCCATCTCTTATTCATGTTATGGCTATTACACTATCATGTAATTCCATTCACACCAGAAAAATTTTTTAAGCTAGACTGGTTCTTTCTATTTCTCATACCCGCCATCTCCCTTGAAAAAGTCAAAAACTTAAAAGAATGAGAAATCTAGAATATTTGACTTTGTTGTTTTTGAAGTTCTGAAGCATGAAAACAAATTTAATTTCTATTAAATTAAGAAATCTACATGTTCCACTGGTGAAGCTAAATTGAAATGTTCAATACCTGGTTTGAAGCATCTGAAATACAGATAGAAATAGTTTAAGCTCTGTAGTGACTTTTCATCCCAGCTTTCCAGTTAATGGCACTACTTTCCAAAGTTTTTCTAAATCTGCAGAGAAATTACAGCAACAACAAAAATGAATAAACAGGACTTAATTAAATTAAAAAGCTTCTGCACAGCAAAGGAAATAATCAACAGAGTGAATAGACAACCTATAGAGTGGAAGAAAATATTTGCAAACTGTGTAACCAATAAATTCTAATATCCAGAAATTACAAAGAATGAAAATTATAATATCAAAGAAAAAAACAAAAAGCAAATAAAGAAACCCAGTCAAACAATCCACCAACAAGCAGGCAAATGGAATAAACAGAAGTTTTTCAGAAGAATATACACAAATGGAAATCGTTCAACATTATTAATCATCACAGAAATACAAATTAACTACAATGAGATACTATCTTGCCCCTATCAGAATGGCCATTATATATATATTTTTTGAGACAAAGTTTCAGTTTGTCACCCTCAGTAGAGCACTATGAGATTATAGCTCACAGCAACCCCAAACTCTTGGGCTCAAGTGATTCTCTAAGCAGAAATAAATAAATAAATAAATAAATACTGGCATGGATGTACAGAGAAAGGAACACTTAAACACTGTTGATAGGACTGAAAATTAATACAACCTCTGTGGAAAGCAGTATGGTGACCCCTCAAAGAAATAAATTTAGAACTACCATTTGACCCAGAAATCCCACTACTGGGTATCTAGCCAAAGGAAAAGAAATCATTTTGTCAAAAGGCACCTGCACTCAAATGTTTATTGAAGCACAATTCACAATTGCAAAGATGGGAATGCAACCTAAGTGCCCTTTAGTTCATGAATGGATTAACAAAATGTGGTATATATCTATCATGGATTACTACTTAACCATAAAAAGGAATGAAATAATGTCTTTTGAAGCAACTTGAATAGAACTGGAGACCATTATCCTAAGCAAAGTATCTCAAAAATGGAAAACCAAATACCACATGTTCTCACGAATAAGTAGGAGCTAAACAATGGATACACATGGACATAAAGTGATTAAAGGACATGAAAGCCAAGAAAGGGGGAGGGAAAAGTGAGTACGTGGGATAAACCCTTACTATTGGGTACAATAAACACTATTCTGGTGACAGGCACACCAAAAGCCCTGAATTAAGCATTATTCAAGGTAGCCATATAACAAAAACACTTGTACCCTTTAATTAATATTTTGAAATAAAAATAAATCTATAGATAGACATCTAACATTTTGTAATAAATGTTTTGTACTTTTAGACCTATTAGGAGTGCTCTATTTTCCAAGAATTCCAAAAATGTAAAAAAAAAAAAAAGCATTCAAATATACAAAAGACAGAAAACATAGGAAAGGAAGTTACTAAAAGCAGATAAGAGAAATTTTCATATTAAAAGAACATAACACATACAGCTTAAAGAATGTTGTAACTGTGATGTAACACTCACCTTAACTGGCTCTCAGAAAAAAGAGGTGCCTGAAGTGCCACTTCCTGATTATTCCCATACTTCCCACTCAGCAGTAATCATATAGATTTCACTCTTTTCTTTTTCTTTATACATACTTTACCTTATCATACATCTATAAATAAAGTAGTATAACGTATAATTTTTTAAATATCATATAAATGGATTCTGTTATCCCTAAATTCACTTAAATAACATCACATTTTTAAGATTCATCCATGTAGTGAGCATTTCTCTTTTTTTATTATTTCAGGTTAATGTGAGGGTACAAACAATCAGGTCAAAACATTTGAATTTGTTAGGTCTCCCATATAGTTATGTCCCACGCTCAAAAAGTGTGCCAAACACCCATGCACCGTGCCTATTCAGTGGGAGCACCCCACTACCCCTCCCTCTACTCCTCCTTTGTACCCCCTTCAATTAAGCTCTGTAATGACTTTTCATCTCAGCTTCCCAGTTAATGGCACTACAGAAACAGGACTTAATTAAATTAAAAACTTGAATTGAGATGAATTTTTCTCCTATGTGGGCATGTATAAGATCATTGGAATCATATTAATATTGAGTACATTATTGCTTTTCCATTCTTTCAATACTTTACTAAGAAGAATGTGTTTTAACTCCATCCAGGATAATACAAAAGTTGTGAAGTCTCCATCCTTTTATGACTGAATAGTAGTACTCTGTGGTACGCATATACCACAGCTTGTTAATCCATTCCTGAGTTGATGAGCATTTAGGTTGTTTCCACATGTTGGTGATTATAAATTGAGCTACAATAAACAATGTAGTGCAAATGTCTTTATGATAAAAGCATTTTTTTCCTGCTGGGTAGATGTGTAATTGTGGGATGGTTAATGGATGCATAAGTATTGTTAGATTGAATGAACAATATGTAATAGCACAATAAAGGGACTATAGTCAACAATGAGTCATGGTATTACTTTCAAATAACTGAAAGAGTGGAGTTGTAATGTTCCTAATACCAAAAAATCATAAATGCCTAAGGGGAATGAATAATTTGTGTGAGTATTTAAAGTATTGAATACTTTAATTTAACACTGTGATTTGATTAATACACATTATATGTCTGTATCGAAACATCATATGTATCCTATAAATATATACAATTATTATGTACTCAAAATAATTAAAATATTTTCAAAACAAAAGCAATAATCATTATCCTTTTCCCATTCACAGACTAAGGAGCAAAACATTTAATACTTTACCTTGTATAGTAATGGTTTGCTATGGGTTTGTGAAAAAAATGTTTTTTATATTTCAAGTGGTGACATTTTCCATAAGATGCTAAATCTTATCGAATGTTTTATATTTCTGTATAGAAATGTTTTCTTATTTTATTCAATTAATGTGGTAACTCATATGACCCAATTTGAAGTGGTAAAGCTCCTCTTACTTTTCTTGAATAAACAGAATTTTGTCTTAATACATTTTCCTTATTCCATATCACAGGATTCCTTTCATAGATGACTAATAATTTTATCTGATTAAGTAATGTTCATAATTTTACCTGATTAAGTAATAGGTCATTGAAATAAAAAAATTTCAAAATAGTGATCATGCTCAGTTTTTAAGCTATCTTCTTTCATTTCTGCTTCATTGTTTTAGTTATATGTACACGTGTTCCAATTTCACCTACATTTAATATCCTTGAAAAACTGTAATAACTATAATTTTATTACTTTTTAAATAGCTTTGTTCATATCATTTTTAATTTTATTCAACTTTTTAACACTGTCTTCTTTTTACTTTAAGTTTATTCACTGTTACCTGCTTTTTTAAAAAATTTCACTTGTTTTTCTTTCATTTCATCTCTTAAAACTTACTGCAGTTATTGTTCATCCTTTTTTTCACCACATAGTTTATGAGTTTTATGTTTCTATTCTGTGTTCTAGCTTCATAGGGTTAGTTACTTCCTTAAGTTTCTCTTTGTTAATGAACCATGGCCCTCAATCCTCATTTTCTGAATAGTAATATTTTAAAGAATGAAGTAAGTTGCTGCTTGCCTTTTTCCTGACCCCTGTTTATTATTATTTATCTCTAGTAATTGTTTTATTATTACATTATTATTTTTATTATTAATGAGTTCATATTTTGTCCTTGACAAACTGTTCTCAGAATATTTGTACTAAAGATTATGTGTTATAAGCCATAAGAATGTTTTTTCAGACTCAGGATTATGTCCACAAGTGAATTTTTTAGCTTATAATTCTAAACAGTCAACTGAGATTTTCTACTGCAGGTCTAGGTCTAGCCTAGGTGCAGTCTCACCATTATTCAGTAATATAACAATAAAATATATCCTCTAAGTATAGCTTATATCTGTGATTTCTTGTTGGCTTGTTTTATTCAGTAATTTAACAAAAAATATATCCTCTAAGTGTAGCTTATCTCTTATTCAGTAATATAACAATAAAATATATCCTCTAAGTGGGGCTTATCTCTGTGATTTCTTGTTGGCTTGTTTTAATGAAAGTCACTTAGTTTATTTCCTGGCCATCTTCAGAGAGGATATGAAAATATTCCAGCTATTTGCAGCAGAGGGCATCCATTTTCTGCATTGTTTCACGCTGTTTCAACTTCACTAATTTCAAAATATTTTTCTACTTCTGAACATATGTCAGAGGTCAGCTTTTAAGATAAAGTTTGCATTTTTGCTTTATTAATATCTTGTTTTAAGGTGATTTCTTAAAGAAAGAGAAGTAATAATTCTTTGTCCTACTACTAGAATTTTAACTTGCCATTTTAAATAATCTCTAAGATTCATGACAAAGCTTGCAATCTTTGATACTATTATTAGAGCTATTCAATAGTGAATACTGCAAAAATATTTTTGGAAATATGTATCTATAAATTGGCAATTTCCAGGGAGTATGTAATTAAACAGCCTTCAATGGAAGTAACAAACGAAAATTTAAATAATAAATTAGGCATAAGCCTATGAAATAATTACCACTATAATTCTCTTACTTTTCCTGTCTGTGGCAGTGACCCTGAAACACTGCTACAGGATACAACTTTTACTAAAAATGTCTTTCTTTATAGAAGTCAGGAATTTTATTATTACTGAAATATGTTTGAATTTTTAGGTTAAATAAAAGAAGATATGATAGGAAAAATACAACTTGTGCTCCTTTGTATATTTCCATGTCATCTGTATCACTCATCACCTATGTTGCCTTGAAATAATTTGTTACATCTAGACACACAATGTTCTTCCATATAAAATAGACTAATAATACTATCAATTAAAGTATTTTATTAATAAAACTATATATAGAAATGTATTTTGACTGCTAACCACTGTTCTATCTTTTTATTTCATCTTACATTAATTTATTTATAATAAATAATAAATGATGGTTTTAATTTCCACCCAAGGTTGAAAAGGAATTGGCTAATTTTGGCAATTTATGACACTTCTTTTGAGAGATTTATTGCAATGTTCTCCCTTGGGTAACTTTATAATACACCTTAATTGCTAATGAGATAATTCAACTCCCCTGAAGTCTTCTCAGATACAACATATTTCATCATTGCTGTTTAGGAAAGCCTAATTAGTTTAATTTCACATTGAAAATGTTTCTTCTCTGAATCACAAATAAGATAATTTACATAGGATAGGTACATAAACTGAGAGACGTGAGAGACAGGGACATCCTCTTGACATAGACATGTAGGATCCCAATGCAAGCGGGAGGAATGGTGTAAGTAATTGTATTCTCCATAGTTAGACCCTGCTTCAGAAAAGTTAGATCTTTTTTCTCTCAGAACAATCCTTATTTAAATTATGAGCACAAGAAAAGCCTATCAAGCTTAATTAGTAAACAAATTGGGAAAAAATGTGTTGTCTTAAAAATATTTTACATTTTCTCAAATTTAAAGAAAATTTGCATAAAAGCCTTTATACTAGTTCTCTTTCCTTCAAAGTTTAGAACGTACATTAAGTCTGAAATAGATTTCTATGAAATGTATACTGAAAATGAAAACAAGTATTTGTGTTTTTAATCTCCACCCCCCAAATTCATAAATTCATTTTAACAAACATTTATTAAGAATCTATGAGGTACTACTTTATGAGGCATCCACAGGAATAAGAAGTTGATAAGTTGTGAGAGAATTAAGATTTGTTTTAAGACTTTAAATTTTATGAATTCAGTTTTGTATATAGGTGATAGGGGATGAGACTGTTGTAAAATCTATCGGAAATGCTTAGCAATTGGGTAAAATTGTAAATCTGAAGATAAAAAGACAAGTGGACCAGAGAAAACTAGAATGGCTAGTTATTTGTGCAAAATTAGTAAGTGGAGTCACAGAGACAGAGGGAATGACTGAAGGAGAAAGATCAGATACCTAATTAAGGAATTGTGGAGATGAATGCAGGGAGAAAGAAGGAAAGGAGTGGCAGTGGCAGTTGCAGGGAAAATGTTAGTGAAAAACTAATTTAAAAGAATAGTTCGTGAAACTAGAGAGCAACTCCAGTTTAGAAGATACTAACCTGCCATAGAGAAGTCAAGTAGAAAACTAATTTAGAAAAGACCAGGGATATTGTTTGTGTGTTTGAGAAACCATTTTTAGTTGACAATTAGGGTTTAAGCTGTAAAGAGATAGTATTTATTGTAGATATGAAGGAAAGGGAGCTAGGTGTGGTAATCAAAGTTTCTTTTAACAGTCAAATGTTTACAGACGCTTTCTCTGTGCTAAATCCTGAGGAGAGCCCCTGGTGACATATAAACAAAAATAACAGAATTTTCTCCCTTGAAGCAGTTTAACATTTTAAATACATGATAACTAGATCCAAAAGTTTTGTAGGATGAGGAAAAGACAGGAATGATTATTAGACATTAGGTATAAAATTTAGAAATGTGTGTATTTTTAAAGAATCACTCCATTTGAGATGGTAGAAAATGAAATCAAAAGTACAGATGAGAAGATAACATTTGCAGTGAAAGAGACAGATTGCTGGTCTTGGGGAAGGTGGGAGGGGGAGGCAAATAATATTTGAGAATACAAGTTTTGGTATGAAAGGAAAGATTTTGTAAAACCACAAAGGTAGATGATTTAGATAGCAGATTGAAAGTGGATAGCAGAATTGAAACTATGCAGCTTGAATATCACAAAAAGAACATAAGAGATAAGAGACCTGCATTTTCTATGAACCCTCAGCTTAAGGAAATAATAATTTGTCATGGATTCCTAACTCCTATCCTAGCATCCCTATGAATAAAAGGAAGTCCATTCACTTTTATTTAGCTATTTTTCTCAGAATCTTCCTATGAGACTTCTGCAGTTTTTTGCCTTGGTATACAAGTGTCAATCTACATAACAAACAGAGGGGGGTGATAGAAGATGTTTATTGGAATTGAAGCATTGTATAGGGAATATGTAAGCCATAGTAAACTGTGTGCATATTCAGGGAGGTTAAAGGAAGACTAAGTTTTTTTAAAGGAAGGAAAATGAAAGAATTACATAATTGCCTTGAAATAATTATTGTTGACTACAGAAATCAACAATAAGGGTGACACCAGTCTAAGGTTGGATGGGTAGTTGATGGACAGATGTCCTTGTAGAAGCATTTCTTGTGTAAGGTTACAATGGCCTTTGTGCAAGGTTGTACTTTTTGCAATCTTTTGTAATACTTTTTGTTACCAGACATACCAGCATGAGAAGCCTCTCTTCATTGCATTCCATGGCTCTATTTTTTAGGGTTTTCTTAACATTAATGATGCTCTTTTGATTTTCACAACTTTCTCAGGAGTAGACAAAGTAATTGAGAGTGTGAACTCTGTAAGTGAATTATCCAGGAAATAAAGTTTTAGAACCCAGATGGATAAATAGATAAAACAATGATATGATATACAATACTAATGTTTTCTTTTATTCTGTGATATATTTTTCACAGCTATATATACTACTAATATTGTTTAAATATATATACATACATATATGTGTATATTCACTATAGCTTCCAATGTGTTGATTTTTTAAATTCTTTACAGATATTCAGAAAAATATCAAAATGATCAATGACAGCTACTTTGGAGACTTTATACTTCTTGGATTCACAGGGCAGCCTCAATTAGAGATGATCATCTCTGGGGTTGTCTTTTTCTTCTACACCATTGCCTTGATGGGAAATATAGCCATTATTCTGCTGCCAATACTGGATAAACATCTCCAAACCCCAATGTACTTTTTTCTTAGAAATTTGGCCATTTTGGATCTTTGTTATACAACAAATATAGTCCCACAGATGTTGGTCAATGTCTGGAGTAAAGATAAGAAAATCACTTTTAGTGGCTGTGCCTTTCAACTTTTCATTGATGTGACATTATGCACGGTTGAATGTATGCTTCTCCCTGTGATGTCTTATGACCAATTCAATGCTGTCTGCAAGCCTCTGCACTATATGACTATAATGAACCCACAACTCTGTCAAGGCCTGGTGGCCATGACCTGGGTAACTGGCATCACTAATTGCATGATATTTTCCCCCTATGCTATGAGTCTTCCTAGATGTGGAAATCACCACTTGGATCACTATTTTTGTGAAATATCTGCAATGGTCAAGATTGCATGTGTGGACACCACAGCCATGGAGGAAACTTTATTTGCATTGTCCTTTTTTATTTTCTTTGCCCCACTTTTTCTTATTCTTATTCATATGGCTTCATTGCTATAGCTGTACTCAAGATCAAGTCTGCAGCAGGAAGACAAAAAGCATTTGGGACCTGTTCCTCACATCTCATTGTGGTATCCATCTTTTATGGAACTGTTATCTACATGTACATACATCCAGGAAACAGTCCAAGCCAGCATGAGGGCAAACTTCTCAGTATCTTTTACTCCATTGTTACTCTTAGCTTGAACCCACTGATTTATACACTAAGGAATAAAGAGTTCAAGGGGGCCATAAAGAGGCTGATTGGAAAATAAAAAGGTTCATGAGACCCAAAAGGACAGTAAAATCTTTTCATAAGAAATTTCCAATAAAGAAATTAGCTCTGTCTAGCCTTTAAATTGAGATAGCCACTGTGTGTGAACCCTGATCAACTTATTTTAATAGCAATAATCACCTGAAAAATAAAGTACCTAAAATTTTCCTTATATTTTAGCATCAATGTCCTTCATTGCCAAGAGCTAATTCTTTAAAAAACTAAAAATGTCTTTAAAGTCGCTAATTGATCTCTTCACATTCTCTCTTTCATAAGAGAGACACACCTCCAACTCTCTTTGGAAGGGCTCTAAACTTTCTCTTTGTCCTTCCTAAATAAAATCTCTCTGTTACCCTAAAAATAAATAAATGTCACTAATCTTTGACAATTCATCTATAGCTGTAGCAACAAAGCAGGTCCTATAAAGTCTAAGGGTTATGTTAACAGGAGGTGAGAGGCATTCTACAAAGGTTGAATTTAAATTATGATTTATTAAATATATTTAAACTACGATGATGCTCTAATAAGAATAAATAAATTAATGTGCTAACTATAAACTTTTACTATGATTCAACAATGTCCCTATTAAGGCATATTTGTGCAAATCCCAAATAATCTTGCCTTCCCTACTTACTTAAAAACAAACAAACAAACAAAAAAAAACCCTGATATATCAAGCCAAAGGAGGAAAATATATTCTTTTTTATTTTTTTTAATTATTGTGGGCTGGGCACAGTGGCTCACATCTCAGGACTCTAGGAGGCTGAGGTGGGTGGATTGCTTGAGCTCAGGAGTTTAAGACCATCCTAAGCAAGAGTGAACCCATCTCTAAAAAAATAGCTAGGCATTCTGGCAGGTCCCTGTAGTCCCAGCTACTTGGGAAGCTGAGGCAAGAGGTGAATTGAGCTCAAGAGTTTGAGGTTGCCATGGGTTATGACACAACAGAACTCTACCAGGGCCAAGAAAGTGAAATTCAGTCTGAAAAAAAATCTATATTATGGGTATAATAATAGTTACATATCTTTTTAGGGTATGTGTGATATTTTGGTAAGGCATACAGTAAATTAATCAAATTAGGGTAGAGTATCCATCATCTCAGGCATTTATCACTTCTTTGTGTTAGAAGCATTCCAATTCCACTCTTTTAGTTCAATTTGTAACTATTTTCTGCATGAAATAGGACTTTCTCAAAATTATGCTCCTAAAATGAAATGTAAAAATAAAATGGATATTAAGGTTAATAATGTAATTACAATGCTAACAAATAGTAATTTTTTCAAATTTTCGTGTGAATCCAACAGTGTCACTAATCTTTTACTAAGTGAACATTACATGTTTTTTAACTCTTTTTAGAAGACTAGCATAATCTAAACTTCAAAACATTACAAAGACATTACCAAAAGAAGAAAAAATGTTTACCAATATCTCTTATTAACACAGATGCAAACATCCCTAATAAAATACTGACAAATTAAATACAGAAAGAAAGAATAATACATCTCAAGTGGATTTACTTCAACTATGCAAATTTGGGTTAACATTTGCAAATGGATCACCACATTATTCTGTTAATATTTATACTTATGTAAAAGGTAAAATGATATGGATTGTGATGACTTCATGACCTTTGAATAGGAAAGGATTTATGAAATGAGACAAAATATTAATCATAATTGTTGATTAAATTGAAACATAACAAACCTAAAAATGTCTGTTTATCAAAGGTTCATTAAGAAAGGCAATGTGTGTGTGCCAAAGGATTTCTATTCAGAATATATTAATATAAAGAAGTCATACAAATCAATAAAAAAAGACCAACAACATAACAGAATAGTTACTTTACAAAAGAGGATATCCAAATAGTTAATAAATAAAAATGTGCTCAACTTTGCCTATAATTAGTGAAAATTATAATGGCAAAGAGAAATAGTTATACATTTACAATTCTCCATTGTAATTTTGTCTATTATTCCAAAAGGGATGCAGTTACTTACAATTTATATTAAAACTCTGAGAGCATGTGTGGGATTAGATGTTAAGAAATATGAATATACAGTCTACCAAGAGAAAAAAAAAGCTTTATATTTCAGAATGATCTGAGTTTAATGACATGGATGCTATCACCCAGACCCCAGGATACAATGAATCAACTCAAGCTCCTGAAAGTGTCCTTGATATTCTTTTGTATTAGGTAACTGAAACTTGAACTCAGTGATAGCCTATGTTAATGAGATTGAAAAGCTGAAACTTCCCTAGTAACTTCCCTGGAAGGTGATTAAATCAGGAAGACAACCCTCGTGAATGGGATTAGAACCTTCATAAAAGATGTCCCGAGACTGGGGGTGGCTCACGCCTGTAATTCCAGCAGCTATTATGAGGCAGAGGTGGGTGGATTGCCTGAGCTCATGAGTTCAAGACCAGCCTGACCAAGAGCAATACCTACGTCTCTAAAAAATAGATGGGCATTGTGTTGGGTGCCTGTAGTCCCAGCTACCTGAGAGGCTGAGGCAAGAGAATCACTTAAGCCCAAAGAGTTTGAGGTTGCTGTGAGCTGTGATGCCATGACACTCTACCAAGGGTGGTAAAGTAAGAGTCTGTCTCAAAAAAAAAAAACCAAACAGATGTCCCAGAGAACTGCCTTTCACTTTCTCCAGTGTGAGAACACAGTGAATGGGCACCATCTATAAACCGCCAAAAGCCCTCTCAGATATAGAATCTGCCAGCTCCCTTGATGTAGGACTTTTCAGTCTCCAGAACTATGAGAAATATTTGTTATATGTTTATACCCTACTCAGTTTATGGTATTTTGTTATAGCAGCCCAAAAGAACTAAGATGCCTACTAAGATTTCAGTTGGAATATTAAGCAGAAAATTCTAAGTCTGGAAGCAGAAACGTAGCTTGAATCAATGTAACAGAAGATTCATGGCCTCTTAACCAATTTCCAGACAAACCAGTTCACAGACCCAGATCCTCTCAATTGAGAGGGAGAATAATCCCTTTAAGAATGAATTCTACAGATAACATTCAAGATTCTCCCCCTCAAGTCTTCCCCAGAGAGATATTTCAGTCACTTAACTTAGCTGATCATCCATTCAAGAAAGAGTTTATTAGATACTGACTGAATGATTACCAGTTCCTCACCATCTGGTGACTCTTTAATGCTGCTTTGATCAATTCCTGGCAGCAGAAAATGAAAGAAGAAATGAGCTAAGTTATAATTGATTCACCTTTATTCTGACTAGTAAATAATTTTATTGTCTTTCTCCTCAAAGAGAAAACTAGAGATAATTTTGCTCTACAAATTACTATGAAATTCATTTGAAACTTTTTAATTGCTTATCAAATAGCACTGGGAGAAGGTAAAATTAAGAGTAAGAGAATCCCTTGGGATATGAAGAAAGAGAGATCACAAACATCAGTAACTCCATTGAACTTTATAATGAGATCCCCTGGGTCGTGTGCTTCCCTCTTGCAAATAACTGCTTAAGTAAAAATGTCCCTTGCTCTTCTCTTCACTTTAAACATCAAATATGAGTCTCTTATTCAGAATTATTTTTTTTTTTTTTTTTTTTTTCAGTTTTGGACGGGGCTGGGCTGGAACCTGCCATCCCCAGTATATGGGGCCAGTGCCCTGCTCCTTGAGCCAAGGAGCCACCCTTCTTATTCAGAATTCTTGAGTATTCTCCCCAGTTATCCAGAGGACAGCAAGGGAAACCCAACAATTCATCAATTTCTCAAAAAGTAGGAATGAACTACCTGAAAGGTAAAAACCAACAGATAGAAATCTAATCTTCTATCTCAACATTTCCAATGTGCGCTTCAATTTTTCTTTTCTCACGCCTCCAGAATATAAAATCAATACTATACATAAGGGTCAAATTGTGTTTTCACATGGAAACAAGTTTTCACTTGGAAATTAAAGGAAAAATTAGTAAAAATATAGGAGAACAGAAAGCTTAAGTGGTTTTCTTGGTAATGTATTGTGAATACTTTTATGTTTTCATGAATACATACCCCTGGCAAAGAAAAAACACAAGTATTGTCTAGCAAGGGAAAGGGGAAAGTAGAAAGGGCAGGAAGAAGGGAGGATGATTGGTGGAAATCTCGTCTGATCTGCACAATGTGAGGGTGTTCAGCACACCCCTGGGTGAAGGACTCAACTACAACTTTAACTTTACCTTAGAAACGAAAAGAATGTGGGGCGGCACCTGTGGCTCAAGGAGTGGGGCGCCAGCCCCATATACCAGGGGTGGTGGACTCAAGCCCAGCCCTGGCCAAAAAACTGCAAAAAAAAAAAAAAAGAAAGAAAGAAAGAAAGAAAAAAAAAAAGAAAGAAAAGAAAACAAAAGGAATGAAAACAATGTAATCTAAACGTTTGTACCCTCATATTAATCTGAAATATTAAAAAAAAAAAAAATTGGGTCATGCCTATGGCTCAAAGGAGTAGGGCGCCATCCCCATATGTCAGAAGTGGCAGGTTCAAAAGCAGCCCTGGCCAAAAACTGCAAAAAAAAACCAACAACAATAAAAAAGGAAGTATCTTAAAAAAGAAAAATTACCAAACACTTAAGAAAACAAAACTTCTCATCTTCTTACCTGAATTGACGCATTTTTTATACAAAAAATACGCCTAATTTATGAGCAATGCTTTAGTGAGAATATGAGTTTGGTAATGTATAGCTAGTAGTAGTAGCCTACACAAACATACTGAAATTTAAACCACAAAGAATATGAGCTAATCCAGAAGACACTTCGTTTTTGGGGGGGTTTTGTTGTTGTTTTTGTTTTTGTTTTTTTGACTAAGGCAAAGTTTGAAAACTGAGTATTTTTTAAGAATCATTTGTCTGTTAAAAACACATTGAATTTTAACTCACTAAATTCTTTTGTATATAGTAAAGAAATAATGTGGGAGTGATTTTAATTTTATGATTTTGTGAGGTCAGAAATTTGAGGAGCTGGAAAGTTTTAAGTTATGGAATTGAAATACCCCAGTCAACATTAGAATCTATGCATTATAAAACATGCATCCTATTTATTATGTTAATCATTTGTGAAGAATATAAAAGCAGGTAGTCTTTATTATGTCAAGTTTGGTTCATGGTCAATCTAACCAAGATAATCAAAATAAATTGTGTTTAATCATTTCCAAATTTTAATTTATCCTGAATAATACAACTCTTTTACTTACAAATGAAGAGTACATTTATTAAAATATACAGTGAAACTTAAATATACAACTCTCCTAACATGAGGCACACTCCCCCCAAACACTATCTCCAAAGATTTATGCAAACTATGCCATGTGATGTCATGTAAATGAAATACAATGTATACAATGTTCTTGATACATAGTTTTAACTACCAATATGTCTTTTATGTTTTTATTTTGGGGGATTCATTGAGGGTGCAAGAAACAAGGTTACACTGACTGCATTTGTTAGGTAAAGTCCCTCTTGCCCCCAAAAGGTATAGTCATACACCAAGATCCCACCCCCCTCCCTCCTTCCCTTTCTCTGTTCTTCCCTTTCCCCACCCCTCCCTCCTTCTTTCTCTCTCTGCTTCCCCTTCCCCCACCCCCACCATGTCATTAATTGTCCTCACATCAAAATTGAGTACATAGGATTCATGCTTCTCCATTCTTGTGATGCTTTACTAAGAATAACGTGTTCCACTTCCATCCAGGTTAATACAAAGGATGTAAAGGCTCCATTTTTTTAACAGCTGAATAGTATTCCATGGCATACATATACCACAGCTTGTTAATCCATTCCTGGGTTGGGGAGCATTTAGGCTGTTTCCACATTTTGGTGATCGTAAATTGAGCTGCTATAAACAGTCTAGTGCAAGTGTCCTTATGATAAAAGGATTGTTTTCCTTCTGAGTAGATGCCCAGTAATGGGATTGCAGGATCAAATGGCAGGTCTAGCTTGAATTCTTTGAAGGTTCTCCATACTTGCTTCCAAAAAGGTTGTGTTAGTTTGCAGTTCAGTTACCAGCAGTGTAAAAGTGTTCCCTTCTCTCCACATCCACGCCAGCATCTGCAGTTTTGAGATTTTGTGATGTGAGCCATTATCACTGGGGTTAGATGGTATCTCAGGGTGGTTTTGATTTGCATTTCTCTAATAATTAGGGAAGATGAGTATTTTTTCATATGTTTGTTAGCCATTCGTCTGTCTTCTTTAGAGAAAGTTTTTTTTTTTATTTTTTTATTAAATCACAGCTGCGTCCATTGATATGATCATGGGGCATCATACACTAGCTTCATAGACTGTTTGACACATTTTCATCACTATAGTTAATTAACATAACCTTCCCGGCATTTTCTTAGTTATTGTGCTAAGACATTTACATTCCACATTTACTAAGTTTCACATATACCCTTGTAAGATGCACTGCAGATGTAATCCCACAAATCTCCCTCCCTCTACCCACCTCCCCCTTTTCTCCCCTATGGTAAGAATAGGGGGGAGAAGGATAGAGAAAGTTCTATTCTTATGTTTTGCCCATTGATATATGGGATGTTGGCTTTTTTCATGTGGATTAACTTGAGTTCTCTATAGATCCTAGTTATCAAGCTTTGGACTGATTCAAAATGTGCAAATATCCTTTCCCATTGTGTAGGTTATGTATTTACTTTGGTTGATGTCTCCTTAGCTATACAGAAGCATTTCAGTTTCATTAAGTCCCATTTGTTTATTTTCGTTGTTGCAATTGCCACAGAAGTCTTCTTCATAAAGTCTTTCCCCAAGACAATATCTTTCAGTGTTTTTCCTACGCTTTCTTTGAGAATTCTTTATCATGTCTTGCCTTAAATTTAGGTCTTTTAACCATATTGAATTAATTTTGTGAGTGGAGAAAGGTGAAGGTTGATTGGATTAAAGATGGTGGCCAAGAAACAGCTTCCCTGCAACTGGGCACAGGGAGTCTGGGGAGACAAGACTCCAGACATCTCTGGCCGGTGGGATCTGCCTATGATCATCCCTTTGAGGATACAGGGAGCCAGCAAGGGACTTCTGGACCCCAGGAGGAGGACAATAACAGTGGAAATCTGGCAAGTGGTTGTGTGTGTTCGATCAACCTAATCACACTGGCAACTGTGAGTACAAGCAGCACTGAGACTGCAAACCAGAAAGGCCTTACCTGTGAACTTTTTTGGTGTTCTTCGACTTGGTGCTCAGTCGAGCTGCCTTGGGGAGAGCATGATCAGGAGTGTGGAGAACATTGGCCATTATCTGGGGCCCCAGACTGAGCCACTGAGCTGGGCTCAGGAAGCCATTGCATGAAAAAACTGCTCCAGCAAGCTCTGCCCTCAGGGTCCCAGAGCAAGGATCGGGTGGGACAAAGTAACCTAGTAACTAAGCAGCCTAAAGGTGGAGACTGAACTGCCTTACAGCCTTAATCCTTAGGGGCAGAGTGAGACGGTTTTGGCACACTGGAGCTTTGGGCTGTTGCCCTGGGTAGAGTGCCATGATGTCACAGCTCATAGTAAACTCAAACTCCTGGGCTTGGCACTGCCCAGACCTCCATAAGAGCTGTGCAGTGACCCCCGAATGGTGACCCGTCCCCACCGGGCCTCCACATTCCCTGACCAGGAACTGCGTGAGCCACGCAACCCTGCGTCCCCCCTCCTGTGTCCTCCCAGCCTCCAAACTACCTCATTCATCTGGCCAGGGACTCTGGTAGCTGCGTGCCCTCTGGAGCCCTCCCTGCCTCTGTGCAGAGCTCTCCTCCTGGCCAGAGACTGCTGGAGACTTGTGTTCTCTGTGCCAAAGTCACTGGGCGCCAGGCACTCCCAGAACCGTGCGCACCATCCCATGCCCTATTGCTGAATCCAGGTGTGTCACACACCGGAGCTGCTTCCACAACCAGAACTCCCTAGCTAGAGCAGCTCCAGAGGAACTACACAGGGTCACTCCCTACAAAGATCCAGCAAAAATAGTTATCCCGCTGGGGTCAAATCTTGGAGAGACACCTCCCCAACTCTGACGATGGCCAGAGGCAACAGTGAAAAACAATCATGAGGCGAAATCAACAGAAAAACTCTGGCAATGTGAATGATCAGAGTAGATCAACTCCCCCAAGGATCAATGGGGCAGGAACAGCACAAGACCCCATGCACAAACAAATAGCTGAGATATCAGAAATTGAATTCAGGATCGGGATAGCAAACAAGATTGAATTAGAATTCAATAGATTCAAAGAGCAAATGACCAAAGATTTTGACACATTGAGACAAGAAGTTCCATCCCTCAAAGATCTGAGAAACACAGTACAATCCTCCGTAACACAATGGAGCAAGCAGAAGAAAGGATTTCTGACATTGAAGACAAAGTTTTCAAACACTCCCAAAGCCTCAAAGAAAAAAAATGGACAGCAAAAACAGACCACTCTCTCAGAGAGCTCTGCGATAAGTCAAAGAAAACCAATATTCGTCTTATAGGGATCCCCAAAAGTGACGAATTGGCTTCACAAGGCATAGAGTCTCTTCTCCATGAGATTATGAAGGAGAATTTTCCAGATATTCCAAGAGATTCCAAAATTCAGATAGCAGACAGTTTTAGAACTCCAGCACGACTCAACCCGAATAAGACATCCCCCAGACATATCATAATCAATTTCACTAAAGTTAATATGAAGGAGAAAATTCTGAAAGCTGCCAGATGAAAGAAAACCATTACCTACAAGGGGAAGAGTATTAGAACAACTGCAGATCTCTCTGTTGAAACCTTTCAAGCTAGAAACGGATGGTCATCAACTTTTAATCTCCTAAAACAAAATAACTTTCAACCCAGGATCCTGTACCCTGCTAACCTGACCTTAATATACGATGGAGAAATTAAATAATTCAACGACATTCACATATTGAAGAAATTTGCCACAACTAAACCAGCTTTCCAGGACATTCTTAGACTTATCCTTCATAATGACCAGCATAATTCTCCACCACAAAGTCAACCCACCTCAAAATTTTTTGATCAAATTCCAACTTCCACAGTTGCAAAAAGATTAAAAATATCCACCGGACTCTCAAAAGGCTTATCAATATTCTCAATTAATGTGAATGGTTTAAATTGTCCTCTAAAGAGGCACAGGTTGGCTGACTGGATACAAAAACTCAAGCCAGATGTCTGCTGCATCCAAGAATCGCATCTTACTTAAAAGACAAATATAGACTCAAGGTGAAGGGATGGTCATCTATATTCCAGGCAAATGGAAAGCAGAAAAAAGCAGGCGTTGCAATCCTGTTCGCAGACACAATAGGCTTTAAACCAACCAAAATAATTAAGGATAAGGAT
>CAUYPK010067461.1:0-16946 GCA_963574355.1 Loris lydekkerianus | reverse complement strand
GAGATCTCTCCTCAGAGGTCCCTCCTCAGAAGCAGCATAACAAAATCCAAACTTGGCAAAGAGCCACAGTATACAAAATAATGATAAGAGGCAAAGAGCCACATTCATTTTGGCCGGGAGCCGCATGCGGCTCGAGAGCCGTGTGTTCGCCAACCCTGAAATAGTACATTATTTCCAACTGTTAACTGGAATCTTGGACTAGATAAGAAAGTTTAGCATGAGTGATAGAATCACCTTTAATCCATTGCATATAATCAGTGTTAAAATATTAAAAATGAGCTCAGCGCCAGTAGCACAATGGTGAGGGTGCCAGCCAGGTACACCGAGAGTGGTGGGTTCGAACCCAGCCTGGAACAGCTAAAAAGCAACATTGAAAATCACAACAAAAAAGAGCCAGGCATCATGGAAGGCACCTATAGTCCCAGCTACTTGGGAGGTTGAGATAAGAGAATGGCTTAAATGATTCTCAAGCATTTGAGGCTCTGTGAGCTATGATGCCACAGCACTCTACAGAGGGCAACATAGTTGAGACTGTCTCAAAAGAAAAAAATAAAATAAATAAAATAAAATAAAATAAAATAAAATAAAAAAAAAATGGCTCAGTGCCCATAGCACAGTGGTTACAGAGCCAGTCACATACACCAAAGCTGGCTGGGTTCAAGCCCAGACCAGGTCAGGTAAACAACAATAACAATTGGAACACACACAAAAAATAGCTGGGTGTTGTGCTGGGTCTCCCAGCTACTTGGGAGGCTGAGGCAAGAGAATCACTTATGACAATGAGTTTGAGGTTACTGTGGGCTATGAAGCCACAGCACTCTACTGAGAGTGGATGGTGAGACTCTGTCTCAAGAAAACAAACAAAAAACAATAAAAACTGGCAGAAGCTCATATCTCAGTGGTTAGTGCACCAGCCACATGCACTGGGGCTAGTGGGATTGAACATGGCCCAGGGGTTCAAAAAACAGCTGTGCATTGTGGGGGGTGCCTGTAGTTCCAGCTACTAGGGAAGCTGAGGCAAGAGAATCGCTTGAGCCCAAAGTTTGAGGTTGCTGTGAGCTATGACATCACAGCCCCCTACAAAGGGCAACAAAGTGAGTTTGTCTCAAAGCAAAACAACACATTAAAACAAGTAGTTTTATCAATCAAAACAAGCATATTAGTCCATAGCCTACCGAGTTTAAATCCATTATGTGTATTTCGTTCATAAACACTCAAGAAGCATTATTTTTGTCTAATATAGTGATGTTATACTTAGGGTTTCTTTAAAAATTGAGGCTGTTTATTGGACATTGATTTGAATACTTTTGTGACCCTTCAGATAGCAGTTAGCTTTCCTGCCATTTACTATCAGGAATTCTGTAAGAGTTATCTTGATTTTCCTCTGTTATATGTAGAGATGATATTTTTCTTCCTACTCATATCAATTACGATTCACAATATTTTTTTTGAGACAGAGTCACAAGCTGTCACCTGGGTAGAGTGCTGTAGTGTCACAGCTCACAGCAACCTCAAACTATTGGGCTTAAGCAATTCTCTTGCCTCAGCCTCCCTAGTAGCCGGGGGTACATGTGCCCACCACAACACCTGGCTATTTTTTTGTTCCAGTTATCATTGTTGTTTTAGCAGGCCCAGGCTGGGATGGAACCTGCTAGCCTCGGTGGCTGGCACCGTAACCACTGAGCCATGGGCACTGCCCTCGATTCATAATTGTTATGTCCTCTATCACACTGAAGAATATGCAACATTCATATTTTATGTTACTCTGAAGATGTCAGTATTTTAACTCTCTGGCCTGTTGTTTCCTACTAAGACACAACTGGTAGAATAATACATTTTGAAAACATAAAATGTTTTTTTCTTACTTCAATATCTTTTTTTTTCTTTAATGTTCTTCCTTTGGCGATTCTCTTTCCTGTTGCTTCCCAATAGGTGGGATTACAGATGCCCACCACAACGTCCGTCTGTTTTTGATGTTAGTAGAGACAGGGTCTTACTCTGACTTACTGCTGCTCATACTGGTCTCGAACCTCTGAGTTCAAGCAATCCACCCGCCTCGGCCTCCCATAGCACTGGGACTACAGGCATGAGCCACCATCCCTGGACAAAACTGCATGTTTTTAACGTAGTTGACAACAGCCATTAAGTGATCATAGAAAAATAGATACTAATCATATTCACACAATATTAAATAGACTCTCACAGCCCTGAGACGGAAAGAAAAAATAACACATTTTATATGGTCGTTGAAGATAAAGGTATAAGATCAAGGAATCTGAGAACTGAATTACCTCAATTGTTGCTTTTTAATCATTTCAATTCAAAGCACTCTGAATACATTAAAGATTATACCTGTCAAAATACAATGTATTGGTCACTTGACAAAATGATCGAATTATCTTGAAGGTACATCATTCTCTACAATAAATATGCCAAGGTAAAGTCTGAAAACATCCTTTAGTTTTTGGAAGAAAGAGTCTCACTATGTTATTCTCAGTAGACAGGTGTGATGTATAGTTCACATAAATGTCAAATTTTGGCCTCAAGTGATCTTCTTGCCTCAGCTTCCCAAGAAGCTGGGACTGCAGGGACCCACCACACTGCCCAGATCTTTTTCTTTTTTAAGAGATGGGATCTCACTCTTGCTCTGGGTGGTCTCAAACTCCTGAACTCAGTCAATGCACTCTCCTCAGGCTCCCAGAGTGCTAGGATTATAGGTGTGGGTCACCACACCTGGCATCCTTCAATTTTTACTTGTGTGAAAATCCTGATGCCCTTTAACTTGTAACTAAATATTTCTCTGCACCTTTATAGTAATGATAAAGTTCCTCTTTGTATGAACTTGAGGATGCCTCAATTGTACATCTGAGATAAAACCCTATTCAAACGTATTATATTTATAAGGTTTCCAGAGTACCAAATGTTGTTTAATTTGTAGAATTTGGTATGAATTTTCTGGTTTTCTCTAAGATTTGAACACAAAGGAAAGAATATAGAATACTTTTTATATTTTTAGAATTACCTTGCATAGCTGGGCATTGTGGCAGCTGCCTGCAGTACCAGTTACTGGGGAGGCTGAGGCAAGAGAATCACTTAAGCCCGAGAGTTTGAGATACTGTGAGCTGTGACATCACTGCACTCTATCGAGGGTGACACAGTGAGACTTTGTGTCAATTAAAAGAAACAAAAAAAAGAATTATCTTGTGTCATGAATTTTATGATGTTTAGTAAGCATTGAAAGACAGTTAAAGGCTTTTCCTTGTTCATCATATTTATAGGGTTTCTAGTCAACATTATCAATTCTTTGATGTTGAGAAAGATGTCAAAAATGCTGTGACAGATTCTTCACCTGAGTAGTGGTTTTTTTTGTTTGTTTGTTGCAGTTTTTGGCTGGAGCTGGGTTTGAACCTGCCACCTCTGGCATATGGGGCCAGCGCCCTACTTCTTTGTGCCACAGGCGCTGCCCCAAGTAGTGTTGTTTTTGAATAAAAATTTTCTGGTGTTTACCAAAGTAAAAATGAGAGGTAAAGATTTTTCCACATTCTTCACATTTGTAGGAATTAACTGTTCTGTTTCATGAAGTGTGAAACACCATATAAATGCTTCTAGGATGAACTCTGTTCTGTTTCATGAGGTGTGAACACCATATCAATGCTTTGCCACAGTCTTCACCTTTGTAGTGTTTACCTCCAGCATGAATTCTCTGAAGGTTTATAAGGAATGAACCACAGTTTTAAACAGTTTACCACATTCTTCACATTAGTAGGATTTCTTTCTAGCATGCGTTCTCTGTTTCATGAGGTGTGAACACTGGGTAAAGGGGCTTTGCCACATTCTTGACATGTGTGGGGTTTCACTGCACTATGACTTCTCTCATGTATTCTAAGGTTTTACCTACACTTAAAGGCTTTGCTGCATTCTTCACATTTGTAGGGTTTCTCTGCAGTATGAATTCACTGATGTACTCTAAATGTGGATCTATGACTAAAGGTCTTGCCACATTCTTACCATTTGTGGGGTTTCTCTCCACTATGAATTCTCTGGTGGTTTCTAAGGGATTAACTACAGGTAAAGGGTTGGCCACATTCTTCACAATTGATTGGTTTCTCTCCAGTATGAATTCTCTGATGTTCTCTAAGGTTTGACCTAGACTTAAAGGCTTTGCTACATTCTTCACATTTGTAGAGTTTCTCACCACAATGAAACATGTGATGTCTTGCAAGTTTTGAGGACAAAGTTACAAATACACCATGCTGTTCACCTTTGTAGGGTTTTTCGACTGTGAATTATGTTATTTCTTCAATTGGATGACTGGCTAAAGACATGTCTGTATGAGTCTTCTCCAAAATCAACTTCCTGACTTTTAGAATCTTCCTCTGACTGGAGAAAAGCTTCTACACATTCAGAACTCTTATAGGAATACTCTTCATTATGGATAACATCATGGCTAATACGCTTTAAACATTGTTGAAAGACTTTCTCACATTTTTTACATATGTATAGGATCTCTGGATATTGAACTTTCAAATACTGCATAGAACATGAGACTCGATTCATGGTCTTTTCAGGCTGATTGCATTGATAATTTCTCTCATCCACATAAACATCTAAGAAATCCTTTAGGGTAGAATTCAAGAAAAGGCCCATTTTTCTGGATATATCATGTTTTCTCTAATTATTTATGCCCTGATTTTCAATAAACAATGATGACTGGATAAACATCTTACTGTACTCAACCCAGTTGTAGATTTTGGCATGTGAAGGTAATATTAGTTGGTGTAAGAATAATAAAGTTTTAGTGAAGAATTCAGCAAACCGATGACATTTATAAATGTCTTCTTCCATTAAAAATCTCTGGTATTTAGAATCATTTGATGGAACATTTAATCTAGCTATATACCCCATATCCTGGGTTTCTCTGGGGTTTTGAGAACCCTGGCATTTGCTTCCCTCAATAGGTTGTGCTGAAAGGAAATGAATATATCGTTTAAATAAGAAGCTGAATCCAGGGAATATAAATAGGAATTACTATTACAGCAACAGATTGTAATTACTATTACAGACTGCAGAACTTATGGAACTTAATAGGAAAAATGAAATAAAGGACATTTAAGGAGAAATAGGCAAACCCTTTTATTGGAAAATATACAGAGGACTCCATAAAAGACATATTTTGACAACATGCTGGACAAGTGCCAAGAATGTCTACGATGGCTGCCCAGTGCTCAATTTGCCCTGAATAAAGTCTTCTCTTATGTAAGAAATAGGTAGCTGTTTTTTAAATGACCACAATCCAATTAAAAATGAAAATAGAAAGGAACCCAAAAAGACAGTACAATGAAGGAACAAATTATTAAAGTAACCATAAAGAACTGAAGATCTATGAAGTATTTTAAATTATTAAAAATATCTGTCTTACAGATGTGCTATCACCTCAATGAGAACACTGACAAGTAAGTAAAGGAAGAAAAAGTATATGGGCTCAGCGACTGTAGCTCAGCTCTAGGGTGCCAGCCACATACACTGGAGCTGGTGGGTTCTAATGCAGCCCAGGCCTGCCAAACAACAATGACAATTACAACCAAAAATAGTCTGGTGTTGTAGAGAGTGCCTGTAGTCCCAGCTACTTGAGAGGCTGAGGCAAGAGAATCGCTTAAGCCTAAGAGTTTGAGGTTGCTGTGAGCTGTGATGCCATAGCACTCCACTGAGGGTGACATAGTGAGACTCTGTGTCAAAAAAAAGAAAAAAAAGTATGTGGAAAGAAAATGAGAATTTTTACATGAAGATTAAAGCTATGTATGAAAAAGACCCCCCCCACACACAAAATAGAGCTCAAAAATGAAAATATTTTAAAAGCTTGATAATATTATAGGTCACTGAAAATTATCAGCCACAGAGGTGCTTATACCTCAGTGAGTAGTGTGCCAGCCACATACACTAGGGCAAGCAGGTTGGAACCTGGCCTGGGCCTGCTAGACAACAATAACTGCAACAAAAAAATAGCCAGGAGTTGCGACAGGCATCTATAGTCGGGAGGCTCAGCTACTCTGGAGGCTGAGGCAAGAGAATAGATCGAGGCCAAGAGTGTGAGGTTACTGTGAGCTATGATGCCACAACACCCTACTGAGGGCAACAAAGTGAAACTCTGACTCAAGAAAAAAATTAATGAATATAAATATGTGTGTATATAAATATGTATATGTATATATATACACACGCACATACATATACATACACAATAATTTTCAAATGACTATGGAAAATTTAGGTACTGAAGAAATACTTTTTTTTTCTTGAGACAGAATCTCACTATGTCACTCTTGGTAGAGTTGCTGTGCCGTCACGTCCTTAGCTTAGGGAATCTTAAGCTAAGTGATTCCCCTGCCTCTGTCTCCCAGGTATCTGGAAGTACAGGCACCTGCCACAACACATGGCTACATTTTGTTGCAGTTGTCATTGTTGTTTAGCTGGCCTGGGTGAGGATTGAACCCGGCTCCCTCAGTATATGTGGCTGGTGCCATAACCACTGTGCTATGGGCACCAAGCCTCAGAAGAAATATTTTCATTGGCAATAGACATATGCCTAGCACATATATAAATCATACACTACATCAAGTTAAAGTGTAGAGAGTTCAACATTATCATCCAGTTGATAGCATCCATGATTCAAATAAAAAGTACAATTAACTCATCTGATGAAACATACATCAAAAAATGAAACAAAGTACTATGAACCTGGAAAGAAGAATACCTAGAAAGTGTGAAGCACAAAATACTAAAGACAACATAGATATACAGTTAAAAATAATTACTAGCAATAGAATAACACATTAACTCAAAAAAAAAAAAAAAAAGATACATTTGCAGTACACTGTGGTTCACACCTGTGATCCTAGCACTCAAAGAAGGTGGATTGCCTGAAATCAAATGTTTAAGGCCAACCTCAGCAAGAGCAAGATCCCCATCTCTAGAAAAACTAGCTAGACATTGTGGTGGGCACCCATAGTCCCAGCTACTAGGAAGGCTCAGGCAAGAGAATCCCTTGAGCCCAAGAGTTTGAGCTTTCTGTGAGTCATGGCACCATGGCACCCTACCAAGCTCAGCAAAGTGAGACACTGTCTCAAAAAAAATAATAATATATTTGATATCGATTTTTTTTTTTTTTTTGAGACAAAGTCTCACAATGTCGCACTCATTAGAGTGCCATCCAAGTAGCTGGGACTACAGGTGCCTGCCACAACGCTAGCCTATTTTTTTTTTGTTGTTGTTGTTGTTGCAGTTGTTTCACTGGCCCAGGCTGGGTTCAAACCCGCTACCCTGGGTGTACGTGGCTGGTGCCCTAACCACTGTGCTATGGGTACCAAGCCAATATCTACTGGTTTTAATTCTGTGGACCCATGAACATTGGTGTCATTTTTACACAAACTATAGCAACAATATGTAAAACAGCCTTGGGAAACAAAGGGAAGCTTGACTTTCCACATGAAAGAATAACATAAATGTTTTAAAACATGGTATGCATGACTGAAATACAAAGTAAACTTTGGGATGAAATGTAACCATCATTGAAATATAGTGTGAGAAAATTTGATATAAATTTAAGTGACTTCTTTTTGCCTGAAATCATTCTGGACTTATAAACATTTTAATGAGGCACTCAGCAGAAATGTAATTTACTTCTTACAGAACATGTAATTGGAGCAATGTAGTTCAGTACTTTTCAATCTATGTACCGTGTACAAATTTGACATACATTTTCAGAAGTGAACACATAGGAAAGAAACCTAAGGAAAATGACGAAATAGAAACTCTGTCACTCATAATCCCCACAGCATATTGTGACAGTCAAGCCCAAACAAAAAAGCCTTTACAGGAGTTTTGGGACTTAGGTTGCTGTTTCAGAAATCCAGGGGGAGACCAATGTTGAAGATTGTGATTTTGAGAGAGCTGGATGATGACCCATTAGTAGACATTCCAGTGAAAGTCCCAGAAACAGAATCAACAATGACCACATTCCACTGTAGACTTAGCTGTATGTTGCTTATGTGACCTTGGTCCTGCCACTAGCACCTTTTGCCAAGATACAAAGGAGGATTCATATCCATGTGTGTGTCAGGTAAACAGGCCTTCAGACCTCGATTCTATCTGTGGACACTGAACCAACCTAAAACCCACTGTTTTCACCTCTCATCCATAGTTATGAGAAAAATCTTATGCTCCTGAATGCAGAACCACCAATATTTATCTGAAAGTTGATCTTCAAGTGGCAGTGTAACTTGTGTGACCCACAGTTCAGGACCCATTTTGCTCAATTTGATATGTCTGGAAGTACACACACCTACGCCCATGGAGGCAGCCCTGCAAATAACAACAATCTTACTGGGAATCTTAAAACTGCCTGTTAGCAGCCCCCAGTTCCTGTCAGCCAGGGCCCAGAGGCAGTCCTGCTCACCCAAAAGCTTGGAGAGAGACATTACATGGACCCAGAGACAGAATTAAAGACATTGCTCATAGGCTGAGGATGGTGGTTCACATCTGTAATTCCAGCACACTGGGAGGCTAAGTTGGAAAGATGGAGCTCAGGAATTGGAGACCAGGCTTAGCAAGAGCAAGACCCCATTTCTACTAATAGAAACATTAGGCTCAGTTCCCATAGCACAGTGGTTGCAGTGCCAGCACATACACCGAGGGTGGCGGATTCGAAACCTAGGTCTGGGGCCAGCTAAATCAACAATGACAATAGCAACAAAAAATAGCTGGGCATTGTGGCATGTGCCTGTAGCCCCAGCTACTTGGGAGGCTGAGGCAAGAGAATCCCTTAAGTTCAAGAGTTGGAGGTTGCAGTGAGCTGTGATGCCACTGCACTCTATCAAGGGCAAAATAATGAGAGTCTGCCTTCAAAGAGAAAATAAATAAATGATAACAATGTAAAAATTAGCCAAGCATTGTGGTGGGCTCTTGTCATCCCAACTAGTCAGGAGGTTGAGGCAAGAGGATCTCTTCAACACATGAGTTTGAGGCTGCTGTGAGGTAGGCTGATGCCATGGCACTCTAGCCTGGGCAACAGAAACTGTCTCAAAAAAAATTAAGACATTTCTCACAGTTGTGTACCTGACAGCAGCAGCTCTAGACATCAGTTCCAGACTCTCTCAGCTATAATCAGGGGTCAGTACTGACCATCCAAGGACCTGTCCAGTGAGGGAGAGCACTCACAGAGATCCAGCAGGGGCCACACCTACCCACATTCATTGTTATCAGTGAGGTATTTGCAGAAACAACTGCAGTTCTTAATCTCAGCATCAATCAGACTGATCAACATCTTAAAAATATTCACTGCCCCAGGGAAAAGCTGGGATCCATAACTGTCTTATCCCTGATAAAAAGTCTGGTGACCATGAACCTTTCTTCATACCCAGTAACAGTCATATGACCTGGCTTCAGCCCTCTACTGAGGGCAACATACTGAGACTCTGTCTAAAAAAAAAGTGTGAAGTATAAAATGTGTGTGTGGGGGAAATTTTTTGAGGTTTTTATGCATACAAGTTAAACTGCTATTATCCTCACCTAGACTTTGGTAAGTGTAAAATGTTCATAAGTCTTTGGATATACACTAGAAAAATAACTGTAGTACATACAGAAAAGAAAAAGGGAACAAGATCAAAACATGTACCAATGGAAAATGAATCAAAAAAGTTAAAAAGAGAGAATGCTAACAAAGAAACAAATTATAAAATGGATAGAAAATACAAACTTTCAATAGACATTACTAAGTCCTACCTATCCATAATTACCTATAAAGAGAATAAAGTATCTAATGAAAAGACACAACCATAGCCTGTATCCTCTATTGTTCATGGTAAATTCAACTGCCATAGGATAGAATTAAGAACTGGGACCTTTAAAAACTGATAAGGCCACGAAGACACAATGAATGGATTAGTGTGATAACTTTTTTTCTTTATGCGACAGAGTTTCAGTTTGTTTGCACTTGGTGGAGTGCCATGGTGTCATAGATCACAGCAAACTCAAACTCTTAGACTCAATTGATTCTCTTCTGTCAGCCTCCCAAGTAGCTGGGACTACAGGAGCCAGCCACATCACTGGACTATTTTTTTTTTTTTTGAGACAGAGTCTCACTTTGTTACCCTCAGTAGAGTGCCATGGCATCACAGAAAACAGCAACTTCAAACTCTTGGGCTTACTTGATTCTCTTGCCTCAGCCTCCCAAGTAGCTGGGACTACAGGCGCCTGCCACATGCCCAACTTTTTTTTGGTTGTGGTTGTCATCATTGTCTGGAAAGCCTGGGCTGGATTTGAACTTGCCAGCTCCAGTGTATGTGGCTGGCGCTCTAGCCGCTGACCTACAGGCACCAAGCCCCAACTATTTTTTTTATTTAGAGACATGATGTTGCTTTTGCTCAGGCTGGTCTCAAACCCATGAGTTCAGGCAAACCACCTGTGTCGGCCTCCCAGAGTGCTAGGATTACAGGCTTGAGCCACAGAGCCCAGCCTGGGTTTTATTTTTTAATGTATGAGTGTGTTCATTATCATGAATATAGTTATCTTATTTAATAAAAAGCCACCACATCTACTGCAAACCTATTCTCCCCCTATTTTCTGTGGTCTTCCTTCATGTTATCTCGCAACAAAAAGGTCTTTCCCAGATGCCAGTACCAACATTTTTCCCTGCTCCACCTCCAGAATTATAAGCCAAACTTCCATTTTTTAAATATATGAGTAGTTTTTTTGAGATAGAATCTCACTGTGTCACCCTTGGTAGAGTGCTGTGGTTGTCACAGCTCACAGCAACCTCAAACTCTTGAGCTTAAGTGATTCTCCTGCCTCAGGCTCCCAAGTAGCTGGGAATACTGGCACCTGCCACAAGGCCTAGCTATTTTATTGTTGCAGCTATCATTGTTTTTCCGGGCCAGGTTCAAACCCGTCTGTCTTGGGGTATGTGGCTGGTGCTGTAAACACTGTCCTATGGGCACCAAGTCAAACTTCCATTTTTGAATATAATATGCAGTTGTTTTTTTTTTTTTTGTTTGTTTGTTTGTTTTTTCTTAGACAGAGTCTCAAGCTGCCGTCCAGAGTACAATGCCATGGCATCATCATAGCTTGTAGCAACCTTCAACTCTTGGGCTCAAGTGATGATCTGGTCTTAGTTTTTTTATTTTTAGTAGAAATGGGGGTCTGGCTTTTCCTCAGGATGGTCTCAAACTTTTGAGCTCAAGCAATCCATCAGCCTCAACCTCCCAGAGTGCTAGGATTACAGATGTGAACTACTGTGCCCAACTTTTATGTGCAATTTTATATACAATGCAGCATCACATCACATAGGGTATTTACTGTTATACATTTAGATGCATCAGAAACACTGCTTAGGAATACAAGACAACATAGAAAAATAAACAAGAATAGGGTGGCACCTGTGGCTCAAGGAGTAGGGTGCCAGCCCCATATACCAGAGGTGGTGGGTTCAAACCTGGCCCTGGCCAAAAATTGCAGATAAATAAATAAATGAATAAATAAATGAAATAAACAAGAATATATTGGACACTGGCTCAGTGCCTATAGCTCAGTGGCTAAGGGCTCCAGGCATATACACCAGAGCCAGCTACACTGCCCAAGAACAATGACAGCTACATCAAAAAAATACCCAGGCATTGTGGCAGGCGCCTGTGGTCCCAGCTACTTGGGACACTGAGGCAGGAGAATAACTTAAGCCCTAGAGTTGGAGGTTGCTGTGAGCTGTGATGCCACAGCACTCTACCCAGGGCAACATAGTGAGACTCTGTCTCAAAACAAACAAACAAAGAATATATTCAACACATATAAAGGGAGATAATAAAGACTATAAAGTACCATTTTGCTTTCAACTTCAACACTATTTTGAACAAGTAACATCACGATCACATTTTCACATGCTTTTAAGTATTACTTGTACTCTGCATTAGAAGACTATTATCATATTTCATACATCAATTATTTCTAGATCTTTAACAATGCAATTTTTAATGCATTCAATTAAATTCTTTCCCAAAGCTGCTGCTTCCCAGCATTAAGACATTCACCCAGCCCTTTTCTAAAGATTTTCTAAAATTTGTACTGCAGGGGAAAAAAAATCTCCTTGAAATAAAATCATAAATAGTGAGACAGTAAATGGCTGACTCAAAACAGCAAAACTTTAGCATTCAGATATAAAAGAGGGAGCAAAAGAAACAGAAATAGTGTAGCCAAATCCACATTCTCCTCAGTTACACTAGAAAGGACCTTGCTTACTACTTAAGTGAAAGACAAGAAATTTACTTCATCTAAAACTAAAGGTGATACAAATGAGGGAAAAATTGTGTTGCTAGTTTCTCGGATGGCTGAATCTTTTCTAAACCAGACATGGTTAGAAGGAACTTTAGGGCCAACAGGCTAAAAGTGAAAGGATATAATATAATACTCCATGCCAATTTTAAATAAAAGTGTACACAGGCTCGGCACCTGTAGCTCAGCCACTAGGGCGCCGGCCACATACACCAGAACTGACAGGTTTGAACCCAGCTCAGACCTGCCAAATAACAATGGCAACTACAACCAAAAAACAGCTGGGTGTTGTGGTGGGTGCCTGTAGTCCCAGCTACTTGGGAAGCTCAGGCAAGAGAATCACTTAAGCCCAAGAATTTGAGGTTGATGTGAGCTGTGATGCCACAGCACTCTACCAAGGGGAACATAGTGAGACTCTGTCTAAAAAAAAGTGTACATGGGTGGTTATGCTTATAGAGCACAAATTAGTCAGGAAAATCTATCCAAAAAGTAAAATCCATTCACTACTCAATAAAAAAGAGATTACTTTTTCAACAAGATAAAATAGGCTCGGTGCCTGTAGCTCAAGCAGCTAAGGTGCCAGTCATATACACCAGAGCTAGCGGGTTCGAATCCATCCCAGGCCCATCGAACAACGACAACTACAAAAGAAAGAACTACAAAAAAGAACCAGGTATTGTGGCAGGTGTCTGTAGTCCCAGCTACTTGTGAGACTAAGGCAAGAGAATCGATTAAGCCCAGGAGTTGGGGGTTGCTATGAGCTGTGACAGCATGGCACTCGACCCACGGCAACAGATTGAGGCTCTGTCTCCAAAAAAAAAGAAGATAAAACAATTAAACATACATACATATATAACACTGGAACTTCTAAATATATGAAATGAACATAAACAGAAACATAGGGAAAAACGAAGAGAAATAAAATAATGAAAGGGGATTTGACTACCACACTTAAAACAATGGATAGATCACTTTGGCAGAAAACTAAGAGTGCACTTGTAAAACAATATTGGCCAAATAGTCCAATACATGTTTATATTATATATATAACATTCCAATCAACATTACAAATATGCATAGTCCTACATATGTATATATACAGCATTATAATCAATGTTATAATTATACCTTATCTTCTCTAGAATCCATGAAATATTTTCCACCTAGTGTCTATTTTAGAGCAAAGAAAGTCATTTCAAAGTTAAGAATATTAAACTACATTATGTTTTTCTTTCTGATCACAATCATACAAAACTGAAAATGAATAGCAAAAGGAAAAGATTGGAACTCAAAAATTTGTGGATAGTAAAAAGAAAAAAAAAGCCTCTGAATAAATAATGTGTCAAAAAAGAGATCTAAGGAGAAATCAAAAAGTATTTCAAGTCAAATGAAGTCAGAAACACTACCAATGAACACTTCTAGGATGCAACAAAAATATCATTTTAAAAAGTTTATAATTTCTTAAATCATTAAGAATCATTTTCTCTTAATCAAATATTAACAGAAAGTGTTCCGGCTGGGAGCCTATGGCTCAAGTGCCTAAGGCGTCAGCCAAATACACCTGAGCTGGCAGGTTCAAATCCAGCCTGGGGCCTGCCAAACAACAATGATGGCTGCAATAAAAAACAGCTGGGTGTTGTGGCGGGCGCCCATAGTCCCAGCTACTTGGGAGGGAGGCCAGAGAATCTCTTGAGCCCAGGAGTTGGAGGTTGCTGTGAGCCATCATGCCACGGCACTCAACCCAGGGTGACAGCTTGAGGCTCTGTCTCAAAATAAAATATAAAATAAAATATATATATATATATATATATATGTATATATGTAATATATACATATATACATATATATGTAATATATATATATAAATAAAATAAAATAAAATAAAATGATAAACCTATTCACTAAAGTTGTAGGTCAACAATCAAAACACATTTGCATTTCTAGACACTAATAATAAAGTATTTGAGAAAAAATTAAGAAAACAGTCCTACTTACAACAGAATGAAATGCTATAAAATTTATAATAAATGGTGCTGGAAGAACTGGTTAGCTACATGTAAAAAACTGAAACCGAACTCGCACCTCTCATCACACAAAAAATTAACATGTGATGTTGCTAAAACATTTAAATTTAAGATGTGAAACTATAAAAATCCTAGAAGAAAGTATGAGAACAGTTTTAGATGTTTTAGCCTAGGGAAAAAAATGTATGAAGAAGACCCCACTGAAAATAGTAGCAACAAAATAAATAAATTGGACCTGATGAAGATAAAGTTTCTATATAACTAAGGACATAAGTCAAAAAAGCAGAGACAAATTACAAAATAGAAAATGTTTGTGTGCTATGAATGCAACAAGGGGTGAATATTGAGAATGTGCAAAGTACTCACACAAATCAGAAAGAAAAATATCAAACAATCCCATTAAGGACTGGGCAAGAGACATGAAAAGAAACTTTACTGATGAAGACAAACAAATGGTCCACAAACACATGAAGAAATGATCACCCTGCCTAAACTTCACAGAAATACAAATCAAGCCCATTTTGAGACATCCCCTAACCTCCATGAAAATGGCCCACATCACAAGTTCCCAAAGCAACAGATGCTTGTGAGCGTACTGAGAACATTCAAGCAGTGTGGGTTGAACTGCAGACTAGTGAGCTTCTATGGACAAAAGTATTGAGATGCCTCAAAGAACTCAAAGTAGGCCTTACACTTCATCTGGCAATCGTTTACTCCCATTACTAGATATCTACCACCCACCTCCAAAAAGTGTTATTTTGCCGTAAGGACATTTGCAGTAGAATGTTATAGCAGCACAATTCACAATTGCAAAGCGTGGACACAACCGTTCGAGAACGCCTCCAACACATGATTGTATTAAGAAACTCTGGTCTATGTATACCATTGAATACTATGCAGATTAAAAGCCAAAGGTGGCAATTTCATATCTTGTGTAATAACCTGGGTAGATCTGGAGAACATTCTCCTAAGTGAAGTATCACAAGAATGGAAAAATGAGCGTCACACATACTAACAAATGAGAACCAGTAGACTGACAACCACACGCTCAGGGCCGCTAGGCCAACTTGCCCTGACAATAGAGGCCCACGTTCTGTCTGTGCTGAACATACCCTCTTTGTAAACTTCCTCACTCTGTAAGCCTATCTTTCTCTATCTCAATACACTTTGTCCATGGTCGCCTTACTTTGGGGTGTCTGGTCATTTTTTGACCAAAGCTCTCCAAGAATCTAGGACCTGGGCAGCTGCCGGGAACTCTGATACTTTAGGAGACAGGTGGCTCCCTTCAAACCCAACGTTTCTGGTGCTGCATCACTTGGATAAACCTTGGGTGGGTTAATTCTGCCTAGAAAAGCTAACTCACCTTTTTCATAAAGACCCTAACTCAGATGACTAGGACTTGGACGAAAAGGCTACTGAAGTTTCCCAAGCCCTTCTAGAGATGATACTCCCATACTCCCTTGATGATCTCTGATACTGTTCAAATGGAATTCTCCTCTGGCCTCTTCACATAAGTATGTCTTCATTTATTCACTCCTTGACTAATCCCTTATCAGAGCCACTTTCATACCCCAAGGACGTGAAGGGCATGACACAAAATTCCAAGGAAGAGAACCTCATGCCACTGGGGAATCAGCCCCTGGCCTACTAGCCAAAATCAACTTCACTTTCCATCTTCCTTCAGAGCAGGGGATATACTAGTTAGGCAGCATCCAAGCATCCTGGGTGCTACACTCTCACTGGAGAGAGGGCCACTGCCTGGGCCTAGTGTACCCAGACACCCAACTGCCCAGGATTCAGCCACTTGCCCTTCCTGCTCTGTGCAGGCTGCCTCCCCAAACTGGCACTCCCCTTAATTCCCCTTTTTGCCTGTATGGAACAGCAGGTGTTTTAGGCACAGGGAACACTGCAATAGTTCCTGGGCCTTCAGTAGTCTTTGGTGGAAGAGGCAGCACAAGGCCAAATAAAAGCTAGCCGTACCCTTGCCCACTCACAGGAATGCTTAGATCCTCTGCAAAAGATCACCTTACAAAATAGGCAGGTCCTTAAACTTTTAACTGCAGCAGAAGGGGGGACCTGCTTGTTCTTGAAGGAGCAGTGCTGCTTCTATGATAACAAGTCAGGAGGGTTCAGGACAGAATCAGTACCACCCTAGAGTCTGTCTCTAATCTACAGACGTGAGGTGAGACTTCTAGGCCTTGGTGATGCCTAAAATGATTTCCTTAGTCACTCTGTTACTTTGCATCCTGAGAATTCTTACACTGGGAATGATCCACATACATTTTTTAACTAAATTCATTTCATTCATCCAGAAGCCATCAAGCTACACATGATTTTACGTTCTCTACCAGGTCCAGTGCTTAGTTCCTCCTCACATCTGCTACTAAAACCATCTACTGAGGGATATCCTGAAGTTCCCTGCAAGAGGCCCCCTAGTAAAAATGTTTGACTCTGGTCAAAATCTTCGATTCCTGTCAGTGGGAACCAGCCAGATGATTCGCTCACCAGGAAGGAGCCAGTTGAATCAATACTCTCCCCATCCAATGATTTGGGCCCTTGAAATAGGATGAGAAATGTTAGGTAGTAAGTTAGAAAATAGGCCTCCTA
>CAUYPK010067460.1:0-18484 GCA_963574355.1 Loris lydekkerianus | reverse complement strand
TTCAGAAGTCAGAAACGTTAATATGTTTCTATTGTTAGTTTTCTTTTCTTTTCTTTTCTTTTCTTTTCTTTTCTTTTCTTTTCTTTTCTTTCTTTTCTTTTCTTTTCTTTTCTTTTCTTTTCTTTTCTTTTCTTTTCTTTTCTTTTCTTTTCTTTTCTTTTCTTTTGTTTTCTTTTCTTTTCTTTTCTTTTCTTTTTTTAAGACCAAGTCTCACTCTGTAACCCTGGGTAGAATGTTGCAGCAGCATCATCTTAGCTCACAGCAACCTCAAACTCCTGGGCTCAAGCAATCTTCTAGCCACAGCCTCTTGAGTAGCTGGGACTATAGGCATGGGCCACCATGCTCAGCTAGATTTTTTGTTTTTTATTTCTATTTTTAGTAGATATTGGGTCTCATTCTTGCTCAGGCTGGTTTTGAACTCCTGCGCTCAGGCAATCTACCCACCTCAGCCTCCCAGAGTGCTAGGATTACAGATGTGAGCCACTGCACCCAGCTTAGTTTTCAAATTTTTAGTAAAAAAAAAAATTCTACTTATAAAAAGTTGGAGGATCTTAGAATAAATTTGGGATTGTCCATCTAGTCTGATGGAATCTGAATGTTAATATTTTGGTCCTTTTTTTTTTTTATATATTACTGGGTGTATATTAAGTAGAAAATTGTGCATTTTACCTATTGTAGATATAAAATTCCATTTTTATTTTACTTGTTACCTTAATAAACCTTTGCCTATTGGGGTACAAATATAAACAACTAAACTAAGAAACAAAACTCTGAACTCTCATCTTCAACATTTGGTCAATTCACAACATATTACTTAGCAAGTTAAAATTAAACCAACTTTATTTTTTGGTTTTAATTTTAAAAATTAAAAATAATAAAAATTTACTTTTATAAGAACATGTAAAATTCTTACTTGAGTCTCCAGATAATAAAAATCACCATTCATACTTTTTATTGACACCATCCTATTGAAAATAAACTCTTTATTAGCTATTTCCCCTTCAACCCAGCCTTTATTTTAAAGGGCCTACTGAGTTACTTTTTAAGCATTGCAGTCAAAGGCTTATGGGGACAGATTCTGCTGTCCCATCCAGATTTACTAGAATTGCACAAACTGAACTTTTTAATATATATAATGTAGCTTTTCTTCAATGTAGTATCTCCCACTATGTCCTACCCAACATTAAGCCTTTGTTTCCCCAACCAAAGCACGCTTCTTTCTGTTGAAGTAAGTTTCATACAGGAATAAAGAGAATGTTAGGCACCCAGGGACAGGGGATTCAGGAAATTCATTTTCTAGGGACAAGAATGGATTCACTCTTGAGTCAGGCACATTTACTTAAATCTTTCACCTGTGTCACTATTATAGCTCTGATTATGAATATCAATAGTGTGGGCACTCAACAGAATGCAGATTTCTTATACCACACAAATGGAATGGAACTGACCTCACTGATTTCCTCTTGGTCAGCTCAAATCATCCAAAGCCCACAGCAATTTAAATGATAGAGGTAAATGTTATGGTGCCATTTGCCTTTATCTTATAGAAATATCTATATCTTTATGTAGAGACAGTCTATATTAAAAATCCACATGGATATTATAAACATATATATAGGTGTGTGTGTATATACACATATGAGCCCTTGTGTGCATGCAAGAGTGAGAGTGCGTTTAAAATTTAGTTAATATATTTGAGGGAAATATACCAAATACCAAATTAGACATTCTCTAAAATGTTTTTTTCTATACTAAAACCACCAATATCTCTCATGTATCATTTAAAGCAAGGTTTTATTATATTTTTTAACCTTTAGTTGTAGACCTTGTGAATTCTCTGATGCATCCTTATTATGAATAATATTCTTACACATGAACAAACTAAAACATCTTTGAGAAAAATCTCAAGAACATTTTTCAAAATAGGACAAGTACAAGAATAAGAGTAGAAAATATATAAAAACATGCTAAGATCAGCTACAATGTGGATATCCAGAACTTTAATATATTCCCTTGCTGTTATTATTTGTTTTTCATCAATTCTTTTTAAATTTTGTTCTTCTTATTTTGCTGGTAGTCAGTGTACCACTAGTACCCCTTGACCACTAGTTAGATGAGGCTGAGTGTGAGCTTACTACAAAACAAGCCTTGAGTTGTTTTACACTATCAGAACAATGTTATGTGGAGTATTTTCTCGCATTACCACCCTTTGGTAATTTATAATACTGAGTCCCAGAAAGATTAAGTGAGTGATCTGAGTTCATACAACTCACAAGTGGTTAAGGTGGGATGCTGCCTTCAGAGCTGCCCCACAGTAACATCACAATATGATTCAGTTGCCAGCATATCCATTATTATGCTCATCAAAACACAACCAAGGTCAGTACTTTGCTAGCTTTTCAAAATCTAACACGAACCCTGGCTACAATGACTAAAACATTAGCGATCTTCACATTCCCAACAGCTTCCCATGATTCCAAGCCTTTTCACTTTATAACAGACCCTGGGCATTTCTATGATATGAAACGCACTTCATGCCTTCCTAGCCTCTCACGAATATGCTCATTTTCTCAGGGGGCACAGTTTCTGTGCATCTTGAAACAGAAAAATGTTAAAAGGAATTCCATTTCTGTGAGTTATTTTTCAGGGTAAAATAATGATATAAGAAATATTAAATATAAGTCTTTTAAAAAGAAGAGTAAGGAACTCACTTGGTCCCTTGAGAATAATGGGAGAGTGTTTTGACTTTCCTAATCCATCTCCTGAATGCCTGATGTGCACTACCACTGTTGGTAAAAAGCAGCTTTTGACTTTCATTCTCTGAAATGAGCTGGAATATCTCCCACCTATGTGATGCTTTTTTCTGAACTCTTATCACAGGTAAACATGGGGATGAAGCTAATTGGACTCTTTATGTGTGCCGAATGCGGGATGATACCCACAAAAGTTAAATCACAGTGGAAGTGTATCTGGTATAGAGAGCGCAGATACTCTTAAGTTGCCATTGAGATGAAGGGCAGGGCAAGGGTGGTGCCCCAGTAATTGCCAGATCTGTTTTGGGCTAGAGTCAGTTTGAAGCTGATGAAGATGTCACACTGGTGATCTCAACAGGGTACAGCTCAATGCGAAGATACAGACACATAGCCACAAAACAGAAAAGGCAATGGCCATGACCCTGTTGCTCTTTCCCCCAGTACTACATGGAGTTATTTGGATGTAGAAGTTTTTCAGAAAATTTGTGCACCCTCTTTCTTCATTTAGCTTCACTCTATCCTAACATATAATAGATTATCTGAGTATTAAGTAAAGATTATAACAAAACAGCTTTGGTAAAGTAAAATTAGAAAAATGTCACTTGGAATAGCACTATGGAAATATTTATCTGGAATCCAAAGTAATTTAATAAGTACAGAATCATTAGACCAAATCTGTTTTCTACTGTTTGCTAATTATGTCATACATATAAAGCATATTTGTCCCAAAATGCAATTTTTTGAGCTTTCAAAGCCCTATATAAATGGTCATTTTGGCAAATAGAGCATGAGATGTTACACACCACAACTAGTACTCACCACAAAACTGTCAATGAAGTGTCTTATCAAATATTGTTTTATTTAATATTGAGGACATCTACTTGACACCATTATAACTGGCACCATTTAATCAAAGAGAAAAATAGAGGTTCAGACAGTCTGAGTAACTTGGCCAAGATTATGTGTTTCTTAGGTGGCATGCTTGCTCTGTACCTCAGAACTATTGATTTCAAAAACTTCCCTATCCTTATTGCCTTATGCAGCTCAAAAAAATTTGTTAAATAGATTTGTATTAAATAAAAGTATAGGTGTGTATCGAGGAATAAATTTAAAATTTGGTATGTGCTTTGAAAAGGTTGAACCAGACTCAAAAAATAAAATATTTTGTGTAATCATCAGGACCGGAGACAGATTCATGAATTGACACAAAGAACATCTCAATAAGGTCACGCGCAGAATGATTCCATGTCATGGTGATTTGAGAAACTCAACCAAAGCTTCTAAAAAGATGGTGGATTCGACAAGGAAATGGATTGATGAGGTTCTTCTTGACATTTCCCATTGCAGATACTCTTGTTTTTCTATTGGCTTTTGTATATTTATATTTTAAAGACACCAGAATTAGCTTAAGCCAAGAAGAATGAGGATGAAAGGGGTGCAGAACTGGAACAAGGAGGTAGAGACACAGATGAGAAGACACTGCATTTTAAAGGTAGCTTTAAGTATTATAGAGAATAACTATAACTTTTGTGTAATCTTAGGAAGCTGTTACAAAACCTCACAGACAAGTGGCATGGAGGACTTATTATTATTGGATCTGGACATTAAAAATGCAGTGGTTTTATCTTATTTATCTTTGAACTAAGTGCCCAGGTAATATGTGGCACTTAGGAATTTCTGGTTCTCCCTATAGTGGATGATGACTCTGGAGGGTCTGAGTGATGAAGACATGTTAGCAATGAAAAGTTTCAAAGAAGCAGCACAAAAGCAAGTTCATCAATGGTAACAAGAGCTGTGCAGCACATAAAACCCCCAAGTTTAGAATGAGATTTTTTTTGAGTCCACACTGAGCTCGTTCTCTAATTCAAATGTAATTCCTTTACTTTTTTTTCAAAGTATTCTTTTCTATTAACCATTGTATATATTTTTCCTCTTCCGAACTCCTTTATTTTTCTCTTTTTTATAAACATTTATTGTTTAATCAGTGGTAGTATGACTATATGGATAAAGATATAAATGAATGATCATGGGGGATCAATAGAACATTATCAAGTATAGAGAATATGATGGAATGGAAATACACATGCACACAGACACAGACACTCACTCCTCCACCATGGACTTTGTAAGAGGCCTTGATTTCAATCACAGCTCAGCCAAGTGACATTTCTGAGTTTCAGTTACCTCTTCTACAAAATGGGAATAAGAATATCTAACAGAAACAGACAAGTAATATATAAAATACATTAATTGGGCGATATGAAGTCAAGGGAAAATTTTACTTTTTATGTTTATACTTTTACAATGTTTGACTTTAACTTTTATTTTATGTGAATATTTTATAGGAATAAAATAATTGAAATAATATAAAAAAATAAACTAAGAGAAAAGGGAATTCCTAAATTGAAAGCCCATCTGTAGATATAATGAACTGGGGGCAAAATTTGATAAATAATGGCAGTTGTGAATGTTTGGTCTGACTCTCCATTCCATATATAATAGTGGATGTGGTATTGTGCCGGGTCCTAGTCACACTTGGAAGAGCTATTTCTTACAAGTAGCTACCAGAGCTTGTCTGTTTGTGGGTTCCTTTTTGTTGGTAATAGTGGAGATAGGTTGTTTCGTTTTGTTTTGTGCATTTCAGGGCCAATAGAAGGATTAGTATGCAAGGTTTCAAAATGAAAGAAACCTATTACAAGATGGAGACCTACAGAAAAACAAAGTATAAACTAAGTAGCTGTTTCTATAATGATTCCTAACTCTTGGATTCCAACCAAAAGGCCACAAAATTTATGTTTATGTTGGTATGCTTAAAGAAGGTTGACTTTACATAGTTGAAAATATGGTAATTTCATATGTACATATAATTTTATATTAATATTATAGATGAAAGGAAGTTGTTTTCAAGGTTATAGATTTTATTAAATAAGTATGCTATTTTATAAAATGATCTATGAAAGACCACCTGAATCAAATATTTAAATACTTAGTACTTCACCTGTTTAGTAAAATGCTACTTTCTGATATATCTGACAATTATAGTATTTGTTCTAAAATTTTGACATAGTTCATTGTAGAAATAAGTGCTTTAATTTTTTTGTAGATGGCTAACAAAAAACCTGGATTCTATTTCTTAGATTTATCTGATCTTACTCTAAGCCAACTAAACAAAAGGTCTATGGCTAATTAAGCTAATTATAAAAAATGTTCTCAAATTGATACAAATTGGAAGGCTTTATTCTTTGGCTTGCAGACTTTCCCTCATGGCCTAAGGCAGTCTTGCAAAGAGATTCCCAACCTCCCCACCTTTCCAAACAAAATAATAACAGAGTAAATCAAGCCGCACGAGCTGGAACAGTGGGCAATATTTATCAGCCCTTTCTTCTCGTGCCTATTTCATCCTGGCCACCCATGATAGAATTCATAGCCCTGAGCCCTAGTACCCTGAGTGGAAGTGTTACTGAAAATAATTTAAATCTTAATTATAACTTAAAAGTTAATTGTCTATAGGAAGGTTTTTCTTAAATGCTTCCTAATATATTCTAGGTTCTTGGCCCATGGGCATCATTAAATTCTTCAGCTGTCCTAGAGATTTTAGGCTTTGGAGACCTAAACGATCTTACTGCTCAAAACTTCTCTGAGGAAGCTCACTCTTAAGAGAGCTACAGATAATATGTTTATATACATACATACACACACACACATACACACACACACACACACACACACACAGATCTCTACACAGTGGTGTTTGAGATGCTGCAGGACTTGTCCACTAAGATGTGATGACAACCCAAGGAGCTCATGATCAGGAGGGGAAAATCCAGAGAGGTTACATGAAGATTCTACTCATTCTGGGAATTGAGCAAGAGGCTGAATGTTATACAGAAGTAGGGAAAAGACAATTCATGAAGAAAGAACTATAGAAATAAAAAGTGAATATGAAGACACATTCTCACTTTTTTGTGTGCCTTAGCCAAGATACACAAGAAAACACCAACTTCTCAGATTTGTGGCAAATAAAGCCTGCCCCCCAAATAAAGCACTTGAACAACATCTGATACTCACTATTCATCTAGGTTTTGTGAGTGAAGCCAAGTACGTGCTCTCCCATCAGATTTTTTTTTTCAGTAGTCAGCTACCTCAAGATATCTTTACTCATGTTATAGGAAAAAGGGACATGAAATAGCTGAAGTATACTGTAGTGAAACAGTCCAAGCCACTCAGCCCAAAAAGTATGGCTTAGGGATAAGGGAATGCTGGGTGAGAACACTCAATCTCCTTTACAGGAAGAACAAGTAAAATTAGAGCTAGGAAATCCATACCACCTTAGGGTCAATCATGAATACAAACACATTGATAATGGCATCTCAAAAAGTAAAGGAAAACCAACAAAAGCCTTAAAACATGAGAAAGGCTTAACATGCTACACAAGGTGCAGGTTCAGACTAGAAAAATGGGCATAGGATTGAGCTTGCATCACACCCATGAATATCCTGAATGCCTCCAGATACAGGGCAGGTCACCATCCGGTCCACGATGGCTGCTCAAAAAGGTAGTCATAGTATATAACTCTTGGCATCTCCACCCAGACAATAGAAATGAGGCTTCATTAATGGACAGATTACACGCTTCTGAACTCATTCAGAGCTTAAGACTCACTTGCTTCATAAAAATGTCCGCAATTATTTCTGGGAATCTCACACATGCCTCATATTGCTTACAAAACATCGACTCATGGTCTTCTTTGTCAAGGTGTTATGCCAGTCTTCACTGTCAGGGAGTACCCCGAGAATGCTGGTCTGAGACACAGACATTTCTAATTGCTTTTTAAAAATATTCAGTTGAAAACATCACACTGACATCTGTGGTGGAAGGATCCATTCTTTCCTTAACTTTCCATCTGATTTTAACAGCTGGACTCCCAGACAAGCATGACTCGTGTCCAGAGTTAATTATTCCTACACTCATTTGGATTCTTCAATTTTGGTTCTTTCCAATTGTATTGATATTTAAAAATGACTTTTGGCAAAACCAACTTTGTACCATCTTCTTCATCTCTCTAGATTCTTCCTTCTCTTCTGAGAAATTGTGTCTATGAATACACATCTGTCTCTTCTAATTTTTTAATCCATGTTAAGGAAAACATACTGCCCATCTTCAGTATGAAACAAGTTGCCCACAGGCAGCAACAGCTACCAGTTCTATGACATCCAGTCTCTAAGTTTTAGTCTACTCATCATTAGAGCACCTGCTGAGAATAGAATGAAGAGAACTAACCAACATTCAGAGTGCTTTCTTATAGATTACATTGTTCACGTTTATAATTCTACTTTGAAGAAGATAATATTTCTTTTTCCAACTCCGTCATAAACTTACTGTATTTAAAAAAAGCCTCCTTATATTCCCCTTTAAAGCTCTGCTTCCTTAGTGCTATTTCAAAGCTTCCATTCATTCTGACTAAAAACCTCAGAGTTCTTAATCTCTCTCTTACATTATACTTTTGATCATCCCATAAGTTATGTCTACTCAAAATATATTCAGAATCAAACCAATTCTTATAACTTGCGCATCTACCACCATGGCCCAAGAAATTATTACCACCCCCATGGACTATTGTAATAAGCTGTCACTGGTTTTATCGTCTACCCTTACCTCCCTTTAGTCTGTACTCACCACAAAAGACCTAGCACCCCTTCTCCTTTCTGCCTCTAGGACCTCACGGCATAACTGTAGGACCTGCTCTAAGTGTTCCTCAAGTGCACACATCATGCCCCTTTGCACACATCAGGCACTTTTGGGCCTCTCCACTTCTTTCCTTTACCTGAAAAGCTATTCTCCCAAATGCTCACCTGCCTCCACATCTCACCTCCTAGGCTTTCTCACCTGTCCCCACTGAGCAATGCCTTCCTGGACCATCAGTTTAAATTGCAACACACTCCCATCCCCGCACTTTCTGTTCCTTCCCTACTTTATTTTTTTTTCTGCAGATCTTACCACCATTTAACATATTTATTTAATATTATTTTATTTTCTTATTTTTTAATTGACTATGTCCGCTGAAATATGGATCTGTCTATGAGAGCTGAAATTTGTATTTGTGTTGTTCTCTGCTAAATCTCCGAAGTAGAGAATAGTTCCTGACTCATATTGGGGTACTAAATAAACATTTGAAGAATGACTGAATTAATCAACATCTGGTAAGCAATGAATTTGAAGAATAACAGACTTTTAATTCATTTCCTTCTCTATAATTTATATAATTAGATAATATTATTTATGAGTGTTGGCCTTGTACATAACACTCTCAGTCTAGGTGATAAATGTGAAATGCCTAGGACACAGCAGACGTGAAGCAGCTGGTGACTGCTATTATTATTAAAATATTTTAATAACACATGGGAAGCCATTTTTAGTCTTCATTTAATGGAAGGATTTCTTCTTTTATAACAAATAATAAAGGCACACAAATTACATAAAACAATATATGTGAAAACATTCAGTTGAGTCTGATTTTAATGAACGATTGTTTCAATTGTAGTTAACTATCCTTAAGAGTTTTTTTTATTTTTCTTCTTCTTCTTCTTTAATGAAGTAAATTTCTTGACTTCAAAAATAGTTCAGCATCATAGGGGATAGAAAGGATTTTATAAATTCTAAGACTACACACATCATGTTGCTAAAAGAGCACTTTTGCCTAAGGCTTCCCTATTCAGTTTTGAGCTTGTAGCCTAAGAATAAGGATTTTTCGAGTCACGCTTAACAGCTCCTATGCCCTGAAGTAGGTGGTCCTTATTAAAGAGATTTCTTTTTCAACTTTAGGAAAATCCACAAGGCCTTCCTTGGTTCTTGCTTCCTATCAAAAGCCTAGAAATTCCTAGGGAGGAATTCTTATAACTTTCCATCCTGTAGATAGGCTACTTGAGAAAAACAACACTTTCATTCTGGGGAGGAAGGGGGACCTGTAGTTTCCATCAAAATCATTTCAGCTAGTTAGCCAACAGGAAATGATGCAGCCTGACTTTCTTTGGCCAAATCAAACAAAGCCAAATCCCAGAGTTTTACCAGTAAGGTGCTGGATCTGACTTGTACCCGTGTGTGCCAGCCTCCAAGAGTCTTCTGTACATCTCTTCCTAGCACTGTGTTTAGTATCATCATGTCACATTGATGATTGAAATGGCCATAGTGGGAGTGTTCACCCCATAAAAACAGGTGAATCCTACCAATTAAGAACTATATTTTTTCTCAGATAGACAACTTTTCAGTATACCATTGATTCTATCTTGTTATTTTCAAGTGTAAGAAATAAACATCCATTCATTCAACAATGTGTTACTGCTGTGCCTTTTCTATGCAAGGCATTCACCTTAGGACTTGCTCTGTGTAATAGATGCATACCATTCAGTTGAATAGAATGCTTGTTTCAAATTGTTTTACTGCCTTAAAATTTCTGCTTTATGGTTTGGTTTCTGGAACAGTAAATGTGTGCTGTGAAACATTTTGCTTCACTGCAGAGATATTTCATTGTGTTTGCAACATGAATATGGAGCTGAAGATGTAAAATGTGAGAAATCAAGCATAATGAATGCCCATGATTTTCAGCCCGTTTGTTACAGGAAAAGAAAAAGTTGCGGGAAAATTGATGCACTGCCAATATTATGATCATTTCACCTAGTGACTCAGACAGAATAGGAGTCTTCACATGGCTTTTTCCAACAAAAGATGCTTCAGATCCATCAGGAAACTTCATGTTTGATAAGCTGGTATATGGCAAGGAGAATCAATTGCTCTGATTATGTTCTCTGAGTTGCTTACCTATTATCTCTCAGACCCAAAGTAGGTCATGTGAAGGTGGCTTAGAAAAACTGGCTGAATCTTTTATTGTAGTGTCAAAAACAAACAAACAAAAAAACCCCTGCAAAATCATACTTAGGATGATAGTAATCTGCCACTCTTTTTCATAATATATTTCATTATTTATCAAGCTTTTGTATTTTGAGTTTAACATTGTAAATAAAATGAATATTTCATTATGAAATTCTTTATTGACATCCAACTTTCTAATCAATTTATACAAGTCCTTTTATTACTGTCTTATTTTGTTCTACTTTAATACAGGAAGAAGTATTCTAAAATATAAATTTTTAGATTTGTCTTCTCTTTTTATGTCTTTCTTTTTTTTTTATTTTTTACTTTTTTTGAGACAAAGTATCACTATGTCGCCTTGGGTAGAGTGCCATGGCATTACAGCTCACATCAACCTCCAACTCTTGGGCTTAAGCTATTCTCTTGCCTCAGCCTCCCAAGTAGCTGGGACTATAGCCTCGCCACAATGCCCACCTATTTTTTGGTTGCAGTTGTCATTGTTGTTTAACTGGACCTGGGCTGGATTCGAACCTGCCAGCCTTGGTGTATGTGGCTGGCGCTGTAAACACTGTGCTAGATTTGTCTTTTCTTACAAGCTATTGCCACTAACTGGAAATATGATCTTATATTTAGAAAACCCCAAAGAATTCATCAAGAGACTCCTAGAATTGAAAAGTAAATTCAGCTAACTCTTAGGTTACAAAATCAAAGTACATAAATCTGAAGTATTTCTATACACCAATAATAGTCAAGTTGAGAGTAAAATCAAAGACTCGGTACCATTCACAATATTTACAAAGAAAATAAAATGTCTACAGATATGCTTAACTGAAGAGGTGAAAGATCTCTACAAGGAGAACTACAAACACTGAGGAAAGAAATTACCGATGACATGCATGAATGGAAAAGCATTATCATGTTTATGGATTAGTAGAATCAACATTGTTAAAATGCCCATACTATCCAAAATAGTTTACAGATTCAATGCAATCACCATCAAAATATTAATGTCGTATTTCACAGACCTAGAAAAAAAAATAATTCTACACCTTGTTTGGAACTAAAGAATACCCTGAGAAGCTAAAGCAATCTTAAGCAAAAAGAACAAATCCAAAGGCAGACTTCAAACTCTACTACAAACTCTACTAAGCAAAACAGCATAGTATTGGCACAAAAATAGAAACACAGACCAATAGAATGGAACAGAGAACCCAGACATAAGCCATCCACATACAGCCATTTGATCTCTGACAAAGCAGAGAAGAGTATAAACTGGGGTAAAGGAGCCGTATTTCATAAATGGTGTTGCAAAAATAATAGCCACATGTGGAAGAATGAAACAAGAACCATATCTCTTACCACTCACAAAAAACAAACTCAAAGTGGATAAAAGATTTAAATACAAGGCATGATAACATAAAAATTCTAGAAGAACATGTAGAAAAAAAATGTTCTAAATATAGGCTTACAGCCTAGGGAAAGAATTTATAACTATGATCCCAATGGCAATTACAGCAACAACAAAAATAAATAAATGAGACTTGATTGAATTAAACAGCTTCTGCACAGCTAAGGAAACAAATGACGGGGTGAATAGACAACCTACAGAATTTGTAAGCTAGTAAAGACACCCAGTAAAGAGCTTATAACCAGAATCTACAAAGAATTCAAGCGAATCAAGAAAAAACAAACAACAACAAAAAACCCACCACCATTAAGAAATATGGCTTACCTCTTGTGGGCAGGACATAATTATAAGAGTGACTTTATCTAACAAATACAATCAGTGTAACCTAATTCTTTGTACCCTCAATGAATCACAAACGATTAAAAAATAATAATAAAAAGAAAAAAGTGTGTAAAAAAACGTGATTAGAAGCTTTAGAGCTTTAGAACAGAAAGGAGATAGACAAATGGCTAATAAATATGAAAAAATGCTCAATGCAAATAATCAGCAGGCAAATGTGAGTTAAACTACAGTGAGATAACACCTTACCCCTATTATTAGAATGGCTTTTATTAAAAAGTTCAAAAATAATACATTCTGGCACGTACGCTTACACACTGTTGGTGGGACTGCAGATTAGTACAACCTTTATGGAAAATAGTATGGAGACTTCTAAAAGAAATAACAGTAGATCAAGCATTTGATCCATGAATCCCACTACTGGGCATTTACCCAAAGAAAAAGAAGTCATTTTATCAAAAATATTCATGCACTCAAATGCTTATCACAGCAAAACTCACAATTGTATGGATTAACAAAATATGGTACCCACACAAACATATACCCTGGAATATGACTCAGCCATGAACAAGGATAAATTAATACCTCTTGCAACAATTTGGATGAAACTGGAGACCATTACCCAAAGTGAAATACCGAAAGAATGGAAAAGCAAATACCACAGGTACTCACTATTAAACTGGAACTATTTGATGAGCACACATGTATTTATTTTGTAACACTAAGCACAGAAGAAGGTAAAAATAGGTGGATATTAAGCAGGGAGGAAAGGAGAAAGTGGAGAGACAAAAACCAACCTAATGGGTATAATTAACACTATCTGGGTAATGGGCCCACTTAAAACCTTGAGTCAAGCATTACAAAAGCAATCCATGTAACCAAAAACATTTGCACACTTATGTTTTCATGTAAGAATAATAATAAAAATGTGCTTCTATTATGTTATGTCCTTTTAGAAAAGATGCAATCTTTTATTTAAGGCTTGAAGTTTCTCAAGTACTTAAAGAAACAGAAATATGCTATATCACTCTATATCTGTTTTCTAAACACACATACAGACACACACACATAAAAAACTATAATATGCAAACAGGTTATAACCTATAAGAAAAGAACCTTTTTTCCTTACAAAATGATTACTATCCTTGTTATTACTTCTACATTTCTAAAAATAAAATTTATGTGGCTTCATGATAATACCAAGATGTATTTTAATAGATATTTTAATTCTGTATGTAATAAAATCATATTAAAAAATACATCATAATAATACATGCCAATTTAAAACCTAACTTATGTGAACCTTAAGGTTAATACAATATGGAAGCTTCCTGCTCATATAAATCATTGTTTATAGTGAATACTATATGGTACCCTGACCATTTTAATTTATAACAACTATGAAGTTTAAATGATAGATAAAATACTGCTATCAAGTTTCAAATTGTTGGACCTTTTAAGGTTGGAGCTCTCAGCCTAATTTTTTATATAGAGAATGTGTAAAAGTAAATTTCAATAAAATAAAGTGTAGTAAGCATAAATGTAGTCTGCCTATTTCAATATTCTTTCCTTATTCTGTCTCCTCACTGAAAATTACTTGCAAATATAAATTTGTTGTAAATATAAAGTAGAATTCATACTAATTCAAGCCCCACTCTTTGTATTTATTCTGTAGCACTAGGCACTTATAAGATGCTTTACACACACAGTGCAAACTTTTTATGATAAACTCAACCAAGGAACACCCAGAAATATTTTATTATTATTATAAAAACCTGTGAGTGTCCATTATTTAGGAAGCCCCCTACCTCTGCCTTATCAAATACAATATGCCAAGGCCAAGTTGATAACCTCTGAGAGTTTTCTGCCTTCTGGTTTTGATGAGCAGACCACTCCTCCCCCTGCCTTATATTAAGCCTGGTTTATTTTTGCTTCATCAGGGTCTTGGAATCAGGGTTCTTATTCTCTGTCAGGATTCTTGCTGATTAGCCTCTGGCCTCTCATGGTCCAAGAGTGAAGTGCTAGAGAGTGTGTTAGTTATGACTCTACCTTTCTGTCAAGGGATTTTTATATTTCTGACCAAAGTTCCTCCTTAGGTAAATGAAAAGACAATGTATATGTGATCTGTCAGTCTGGTGAACTTCATAACACATTGATGAAACTTAGAGCCCTTCTGTGGGCTATGTTTAAGGATAGAATTAATACTGTCTTAAATAACCATATTAAATCATCTTGTCAATAACATGCGGCTATATTTTTTATTTGGTGTAATTATTTTATTTTTCCTTGTGTGTAATGGGGTAGGTAGGATTGAAATTTGATCCAAAGAGCACCAGAGTCTATATTATAGGGTATGACACGAGACTATCGCAGGTGACGTTTGGGGCAAGAGAGTGTATGATGAGAGGGAACATTTAACACAGAGGAGTCAAGTTGCTAAATGAATTCATTTAGTAACTTTACCTTCTTTCAATAATTATTGGTAAACTCCTAATATGTAAGGTAGTCACATCTTTAAGATGATTTTGTATATATTCTTACGTAAGTGACAAGGAATATATTTAGTGGAATTTTTTTCATTTTATTGGTTTATGACTTTACCTTACTATTTTTAAAAGTTAGAAATAAATATAAACCCATCAAAATTTCTTCAAAAATGCTTTTATGGGACTCCTACATCCAGGAGGATAGCTTAGAACTCCCACCCCCTTTGCAACCAGCAATGCACTAAATGCAACCAGCAACTCTGGACATTATATTAAGACAACTTTGAAAGGTGGAGAGAAGACGACAGATGATCTAGGAAACTCTAGACCCAGGTGTCTAGACATAGTGGTGAGTTACTGGATTTTCTTTTTGGCTCCATATATTCTAAACTTGTAGTGAAAGAGTCCAGAAACCTAGAAATGCCAGTAGGTACACATACACATGCACACACACCTGGCTCTCTTTAGCGACGTGACAAGGTCAGAACAGCAAAGCCCTATCGAGGAATCTAGATTTCTGCCTTTACCAGACTATATTAAGATCTTCTATACTCCCCACCAGGATGGTGTCAGAGAAGACCACAGGGGCCAGGAAGTCCAGCTCATCCCTACAGGTAACAACAAGGCCACCCTTGTTTTCATTAGTGCAGATAACAAGGGGATCCAGAGCTTCTACCCCAACTTTCCTCAACATACCTGCTGGTGCGGTGTCAGTGTAAGCTTAGAGGATAAACAGGATTTTCACCACCACTCAACAGCAACGAGGCCACTAACACCCCCAACCTGGCATCAGTGGTGGCCGAGTGGGCAGTGGCTACGAGGCATATTCTCTCTTCCCAGCCAGGAAGAATCAATAGGAGACAAGTGGGAGCTAGAACTCTTGCCCATGCCAACAGTAACAAGAGGCCCTTGCTCCCCATACATCAACAGAAGACACATAAAGAAATGCGGACTTCTAGCTCCACCCAATATTAAATCTACTCTCACTTCTGCTGAAGCAGTACCAGAGGAAGCCAATTAAAACTGAAAGTTTAAAGGAGATTCAAAACCTCATAACATAACACCCCAAACCCTTAGACTTCAGATACAAATTACTTATAATGTCAACAATCTGTGAGATTTCTAAAGAAGTGAAAAAAAGACAATTAGTAGATGGTACTGCCAAGAAGAACAAAAAAAAATCCAGTAAATGCCATAGTCAATAAAATAAACTTTGACCCAAGTTTTATACCTTGTTTAAAAATTAACTAAAAATGGATTATGCACAATTAGAAAATTTTGAGAAAAACGAAGCCGATAATCTTTGTGGTCTTGGTCTAGGCAAAGAGGCCTTAAACTGGAAACTAGAAACTAACAACATCACACCCACACCCACATACACACATGCACACACTTACAGCATGACACACATGCACACACCATACATGCACACACGCACACACACACACACCTGATAAAGTGGACGTCATCAGAATTAAGATCTTTTGCTCTGCAAAATTCTTAAGAGGTGGAGAAGACAAGCCACAGACTGGGAGAAAATATTTGCAAACTACCCATCTAATAACGGTTAGTGTCCAGAATAAATACAAAGTTCCCAAAACGCACCTATAAAAAAATCAAGCAATCTAATTAGAAAATAGGCAAAATTTACAAATTCATATTGCACTGAAAAGGATATATAGATGGCAAATAAGCACATGAAAAGCTGTTAAACATCACTAGTTATTAGAGAAATAAAAAATAAAACTACAGTGAGTTATCACTATGTTCCTATAAAAATAACTAAAATAAAAAAATAGTAACACTACCAAAGGTTTGTAAGAATGTTGAAAAATTAAATAACTTGTTCAGTGCTCAACAGACTATAAAAGCTTACAGTTACTCTGGCATACTTTCTGGCAGTTTATTTTATTTTATTATTTCTTATTATACACTATTAAACATATTTTTAAGGCTGGCCATTGAGGCAGTGGGAGTGCAGAGGAATAAAAAAATCTATAACCAGTTGTGATCAATTAGCTGTAAACACCACTGCACTTGGACCAGCCAACAGTTTATACTAAAAACTAAGCATTCAACTGAGATATGACCCCAAAATTGCATGCCTAGCAATTTTTCTCCCAAAATAAAAACTTACATTCACAAAAAAATCTGTACATGAATGCTTACAGCAACTTCATTTGTAATAGTTCAAATCTGGAAACAACCAAACCATTCTTCAACAGGTGAATAATTAAATAAACTGTGGTATATCCTTATCAAGTAATGCTGTATTACTCAGTAGAGAAGAAAATGCATGAACTCCTGATACACGCAATGACGTGGATGAATTGCTGAAGAATTATGGTGGGTGAAAAAAGTCAATCCCCATAAGTTATAGACTGTGTGGTTCCACTTATATAACATTCTTATAATGAGAAAATTATAAAAACGAAAAGCACATAAGGATTAATAGCTGTCATTGCTTAAGGAGAAAGTCAGAGATGAGAATGAGGTGGGTGTGGCTATGAAATAGGTAACAGGACAGACTTTGTGGTGATAGAAATACTATCTTGACAATATTAAATATTGGTTACAGTTTTGCAAGATATTGTCCTTAGATATAAAGAGGAAAGGATACCAGGGATCTTTCTGTATTGTTCTTTATAACATGCTAATATACCTTTATTTAAAAGTAAAAATAGTAACTTTTTTTATTTATTCTGGATACTAACCATTATTAGATGGGTAGTTTGCAATTAAAAATTCAATCACCAACACTATCACATCTAAATATTTTACAACTGTACTATTATTACATGGCAATCATATCAATGTCCTCAGCTGATTTTGAAGAAAATCATTCAGTTTGAAGACATGCTACCTAAGTGGCCGTGTATTCAACCACGTGCTCTTATCACCCATCAGCTGATGCCACTTGACTAAGACAAGAACAGGACTGACCCAAAAGTCAGGCAACTCTTGGTTAAATCGGAATCTATGGTGTCAGTCATCAGATTGAGACAATTGGATTCTCTCTTTTGAAAATGTAAACACACACACCTTAAAACATAAACATACACACAAGGAATAGTCTGTGTGCTCATTATAAAGTTACTGTCTGGCAGTCCATATCCACCTGCTCTATTTTGCTTTGAGATGCTGGGTCCCAGCCTCCACTAAGCACAGTTCTTCTTTGCCACCTGACTCCCTCTTTCTACCTATAGAGGGGGCTAGAGGGAGACTTCAAGGTTGAGGGAGAAGAAGAAACCTGTTTCCAGTTCCTGACAGTGTTACCCTACACAGCTGTTGGTCCCAGAACCAACAGCCTATAACATTGGCTGAGCAGCATCCTTCACAAAAATTCTCAGTCCCAGCTTCGTGGGATCCCCTGTCTGAGCTCCTAGGGGCCTGGTACCAGCAGGCAGGCAGTGTCTCCTTAAGGCATGATTCCCAGCTGAGAGGTCAGGGGGTGGGGGGGCCTTGATGAATTTCTAATATTCTATCTTCTACCTTTACCCAAGACTCCTGAATTCCGATTCTGCAAATTCCCTCCTCTAATATTCTAAATTTCAATAATCTCTAACTCTTAACTTTTGTCCCTAAAGCCAAGGTAGCCATTTCCTGCACAATAAACTTTCCAAGTGTTTTTT